>PVJX010002884.1:8933-119107 GCA_004027295.1 Dolichotis patagonum
ATCATTCTTTATAGCTGAGTAGTACTCCATTGTATAAAAATGCCACAACTTTTTTATCCATTCCTCAGTTGATGGGCACTTAGGTTGTTTCCAAGATCTGGCTATTACAAATTGTGCTGCTATAAACATGGGTACACATATATCACTGTGGTATGATGTTTTCAGATCTTCTGGGAATATGCCTAGAAGTGGAATAGCTGGGTCAAATGGGACCTCCAAACCCAGATTTTTGAGGAATCTCCAGACTGACCTCCACAGTGGCTGCACCAGTTTACACTCCCAACAACAGTGCAGAAGAGTTCCTTTTTCCCCACAGCCTCTCCAGCACTTGTTGTTGTTAGTTTTTTCTATTCTGGCCATTCTTTCTGGGGTGAGATGGCTGAGAACTGTGTATTCATTTCATATGCCCATTTTTGGATTGGGTCTTTGAATTTCGCGGGTCTGATTTTTTTTTAATTCTTTATAAGTTCTAGACAGAAGTCCTTTGTCTGAGGGACAGTCCATTAAGATTTTTTCCCAATTTGTGGGTTTTCTTTTCACTATGCTGGAAATCTCTTTCAACATGCAGAAACTCTTTAATAAGGTATGGTCCCCAGTTATTGATTCTGGGAAGTATTTCCTGTGTGGTTTGGTTCTTGTTCATGAATTCTCTACCTACCCCTATATCTTCAAAGTTTTTACCTACTTTGTCTTTCAACAGATTTAGTGTTTCTGTTTTAAGATTTAGATCTTTGATCCATTTAGATTTTAGTTTAGTACATGGTGATAGGCATGGATCTAGTTTTAGTCTTCTGCATATGGATAGCCAATTTTTCCAGCACCATTTGTTGAAGAGACTGTCATTCTTCCAGCAAACATGTTTGGTCCCTTTATCAAAGATAAGGTGGTTAAGTGAGTTTGTGGTTGTGGTTGTATCTTCCAATCTATTCCATTGATCTTCAGGTCTGTTTTTACCATGTTTTACCAGTACCATGTTGATTTTATTACTGTAGTTTTGTAGTATCATTTCAAATCAGAGATTGTGATGCCTCCTGCCTTGCCTTTGCTGCTTAGTATCGCCTTTGCTATTCTAGGTTTCTTCTGGTTCCAGATGAATTTTAGGAGTGATTTCTCTAGATCTATGAGGTATGTTAGTGGTATTTTGATTGGGATTGCATTGAATCTGTATAGTAATTTTGGGAGAATGGCCATTTTCACAATGTTTGTTTTTCCTATCCATGAACAGGGGATGTCTTGCCATTTTCTGAGGTTCTCTTCGATTTCTTTTTCAGGGTCTTATAATTTTCCTTGTATAGCTCTTTTACTTCTTTCGTGAGATTAATTCCTAAGTATTTCATTTTTTTGGATGCTGGTGTGAAGGGTGTGGCTTCTCTTACCTCTCTTTCAGTATTTTTGTTGTTAGTATATAGGAATGCTATTGATTTTTGCATAATGACTTTGTATCCAGCTACATTGCTGAATTTATTAATTATATCTAGGAGTTTTTCAATGTGAATGATGAGAACATGTAATACCCACCCTTACAGGACTATACTCATGGATTTTTCACACAATGGCATGGTCCCCCAGACTGATCTGTGGACAGCCATGTTTCAGTTGTGATTCATGTGCATGGAGCATGTACTGTAGTAGAATTACAGTCATTTATTGGACTTCATCAGATGAATGTGTCATTGAAAAGAACAAAGAGAATAAACATGGTGGTATATCAACACTTGAAAACAACACTGTGAATCAAGTGTGATTATTATTTCATATTACTGGTTTGTTTTACTGTGATAATATTTTTAGGAATAACAAAAACAACCACATAGGGAAATACTGTGGGATAAGTAATGGTTGAGATGATGCATACCTGGTTATCCGCATCTTAAGGCATGGTGAACACCTGCATCCTCCTAAAGCGTATGTATGTCTTAGGTTCTCAAAACCCCCTTGACAAGCTCCAGGTGCTGATGTTGCCCTAAAGCACTGATGTGGAGCCTCCAGCCTAATCATTTATCTTAATGCTCATGATCCCTATGCAAATTAGTGCTAACTTCCTTATAGAGATGAGGAAAGGGAGGCCCAGAAAGACAAGACAGCCCAAGTTCTAATATCAGAAATTGTTTCATTTAACAGATGGGGAGATAATGCACCTTCCTCAGTTTGTTACACCCCATGACACCTGCAACTTATGTGCCAGTGGATGCTCCACTAGCAGAGTCTGGCAGCTGGAGGGTAATTACTGATGGGCTTTGCCTTGCAGGTAGAGATTTGTCTCTGTTGGCTTGGAGGGAAGACAGATGGTGAGGAAAATGGATGGTGATGAACTGAGTGGAGTCTGTCATTTCCTGAATGGCTACAGCTGAGAAAAGAAAAGCAGCTGATGAAAATCATGTGTTTCAAAGTAAGGCAACTGGGAAATACCTCTTTTGTTTTAAAAACACAGTTATTTGTTTTATTTGCAATGAAAAAAATCTCCTTTTCAAAAAATATAATACTAACAGGCACTATGTAATGAACTACATTTTATAGTGAAGTAACTTACAAAGAGAATGATGTCAAGATATTGACACTGAGCACTCCTAAAATAAATGACCCAATTTTGATGATCTTTCGGTAAAGCTAAAAGTCACCAAGAACAATCATAGTTACAGAAACTAACTACGGTTCTAGTTCTCTCATCTTGATCAGAAACAGACAACCAAAGGCTACTGTATGAGAAAGCCCTCTGTTTGAAAGATAAAGATCTCAATAACAGCAAAAAAAAGCAACTTGGTGAAAACTGGAACAATGCAAGAAGAATAAAGATTAAAACTGAAACTACCAGTAGTATCCTCAGAGACACAAGAAAAGATAATCCACTCTTGAGGCAAGAACAGAATCCTTCAAAAAGGAGTATCTCGAGAACAAAATGTTAACCAAGTATGTGGTGAATACCTGTAATCCCAGCACTGTGGGAAGCTAAGCCAGGAGAATTGCAAGTTCCAGCCTAGCTGGGCAATCTAACCTTGTAGCAAAACCCCGTCTCAATTGAAAAAAAAATTTCCATGTTGGAGATCTAGCTCATTATGAAGGCCCTAGGTTCAGTCTCCGACACTGGAGGAAGAAGAAAGAGGAGAGGAAGAGGAATAAAGGGAAGAAAAGGAAGAAGAGGAGATAGGAGGAGGAGAATCAGCAGCAGAAGAAAGAGGAGGAGGGAAAGGAGCAGAGGAGGAGAAAGAGGAGGATACTCTTGTTAATGAAAACTGTGATGACAAAAATGAAAAATTAGTGTGTTTGAAAACTCTAAGGGGGAAACTAAAAATAAGGGATAACTGGAGAAACAGAAAATGACATCACAAAACCAAGAAGTTCAACATTTTATTGGTGAAAATGAGAAAACAGGAGTGACAATCATGAGCAAAGTTTCTTAGAATCAAATGACACCAATTTCCACATTGAAAGGTTCACTAATTAGTACAGCAGAAGAAAATATTGGCATGCAAAGGTACATCAGTTCACAATACTTCAAACGAAAAACACAGCAAGACTACACTGAAAGCAGCAGGGTTCAGAATGGCCTTGTAATTCTCAACACCAGCTACAGAAGGCTATGATAAAATACCATTTCTATTTAGCCATAAGTTGCAAGTAAGTTAAAATGAAAACACTTTTAGAAACGTAAATTCTCACCAGGTGTGGTAGTACCTGTAATCCCAGCACTCAGGAGGCTGAGGCAGGAAGATCCTTGCAAATTTTAGGTCAGCCTGGGCTACAAAGTAAGTTCAAGGCCCACCTAAACTGCATAGTGAAACCCTGTCTCTAAAAGACAAAAAAGAAGAAGAAGAAGAATGAAAAGGAAAAGGAGAGGAAAAAGAATTAGAAGGAGGAGGAGGAAGAGGAGAAGGAAAGAGAAAAGAAAAAATGTAAGTTCTCAAAATTTTATTTCTCATGCACACTTTCTTGTGAAACTCTCAAAGATACACAAGTGATTCAAAACATTAAGAAAAAAGGGGATTTTTGAAATGATGGTTCCGAGAGTTTCCTAATAACTGAGTACCAAGTAGAGAGAATGAAGTAGTGTGACTCAGGGAACTTAAAAAGGCAATGACTGTCATCCTGATTCCTTCTGGTACCATAACACCTTATAACTCAGATGAAACTACTAGAGGATGTTCTCTAGCAAAAAAACAAAAAAGAAAGAAAAAGCCCAGTGAGACCTGCAATGAAAGCAGATGGAATCCAAAAAAATGGTAGATTGTTATCCAACTAATAGAATGTATTTTGTGATAGACTTTGTGGGAAGTTTTTACTAAAAGACCAGTGGGAGAAATGAAAATAATTTTAAAATAGTTACAAGGAAAGTTAAACAAATGAAAAAATATTATTAACTTTAAGAAAAATACAAAATAAAGAAAACAGTCCACTACAACAAGAATGACTGCCATACTGAGTTTAACTGAAATGGTAATAGAGCTATATTGTAGTCCCACTGGGAAGATGAGAGATGAAAGCAAGGTACAAATCCAGCTATGTCTCCTATAACAGCAATCAGATAGACAATGTCTACAATGGCTAAGGCAAAAGAGCAGTGCGTGCACAGTTTTTAGAATTCTAGAGATATGAAAGTGTCAAAGGACACTTAAAAGAGTTGGAAGCCTTTGGGCAGATAAGGACAGGGAGAGGTGACTGAGGGTGAGTCAGGGGACTGCTACATTTCATAATAGATCTTTTAGTTTTACTTCGTAAACTACATGTGTGCAAAGTTTTTATTTAGACCGTACTGTAAAAATTGCAAAAAGGAAATGCTGTACTTCCAGCCTAGGGCTTTCTAACTAGGCCCGCAGGTGGTTAATTGGAATATTAAAGACACTGGGGGTTACTTGAACCTCTGTACTGAGGATAGCTGTGAAACATCACACCTGTAGTGTCTTGGTCACTTTTTCATGGCTGGGATAAAATAACACTCAAGTGAAAGGAGGAGGGTTTTGTTCTGGCTCACAGCTTTAGTCCCTGGTTGGCTCCAATGCAGCAGCGGCGTGAAGGAAAGGCCTGGGCGGAGGACAGCCGTTCGTTACACAGCAGTCAGGAAGCAGGGAGGGAGATGCACGCTCCTAGCTCGCAGGCCCAGTGATCCACCTTCAACACCACCACCTCCTAGAAGCAAGTCGGCAATGGCACCCCATGAGCCAGTAACTTTCCAAAAGTCCTACCTTTGAACACAGGAGCCTTCTCAGGAACCTTATAAATCTAAACCCCAACACTCAGGTTGGCTCGCCTTCCTATTTTCACTCTAACTTCTGTAATACTTTTGTCCTTTTTTAATTGTTTGAAGAATCAGTGCGTTAATCTCCTTTAAGTTCTAGAATTTCATCCATAGGTAAAACAAGATCTATTACTCGTTCACAGTATTCCTCTGAATCTCTGTGTGCAGGTGGTAATTATCCTCTCCCAGGGAGTAAGAAGATTATATATGCATATATCATTTGCTGGCATGAACAATCAAAGGAACTTGCATTTGCATTCCACCTTTAGTTTGCGGTGTACTTTCTTGTGCTTTTGCCCTCATGGTCCTAAAATGTAGGACAGGCAGAAGCGCCGAGTTTTAGTGACTTCCCTCAAGTCACACAGGCCTCCACGGGTGACTCCCTGTCTACTTGCCACACTGTGCAGCAGCCTGCTTCAAATTTCATGTAGTCTCTGTTTAATAGCTCCAAATTTTGGCAGCTAAGCAACCAGATGGTGGGAGAAAGAAAGTGTGTGGATTAACTTCTCTACACCCCAGCCCCTGTGCCCAAAACCAGCCATAAGCAAATCACCCTCTACTCAGATATGCCCCTAACCTTTCATGTGAGCAATCTAGATTTAGGGTCTTGGAATTTTTTTCACATTTAAATGTCTCTTTTGAAAGTGCAAATATTTATGAGAAATAAAGAATCCTAACATTTATCAATTAAAGCCTTGAGTGGGTTTAGATGATAGTCAGCTAAAAATAAATCTGAAATATTGGAAGATGTTTGAGGGAGGAAAAAAATAGGCACTGATTTATCTTAATTCAAATTGTTCTTGGGATTAACCCTAGCCATTCTAGCCAGAATTCTTTTAAAAGATTCTTTTCAGAGGAAACATGGTAAGGTACCATGCTCATTTTTGTCCACTAGCAAATGTCTAGTGATTGGAAAAATGACAACTACCAAAACAACAATCTCCCAGGAAGTCCAGGTCACTAAGAAACACCTGAAATAAACTAACATTGTAAGTGTCACAGTTACTTGTATATCCATTTGAAAGCAGTTGGGCATTCCATCTTGTTCATCAGGAACATGATTTTCTCTCTATTTTTAGCAGAAATTGTAAGCCGAGTGTCTGCAGCCTTTGCTAAGCAGAATAGGAACCGGATTTCTTGTGGCTCGTCTACGTGTGGGAGCAGAACATACGGCTCAGAGAAGGGCAGGATCCAAAACAAGCTGTGATGATCACTTTGATAACCAAACAACGTGTCCGACTCTTCTACAGCTTTCTAGCGCAGTATTACACTCCGACTCTTCTACAGCTTTCTAGCGCAGTATTACACTCCACTTCTTTACTTTTAATGAGTATTACACATACATTTAAGTCCATGGCCTATTAGAATCCATGTGTGCTGACTCTATGTTAATGAGTAACATGCTCTCTGCAGATTTAAATATAGAGTATAGGATAATTGTAAGATACCCCAATCGAGGTTTCTGCTATTCTTCACATATTAGAAGGCATAACACACAAAGGTTACATAACTGCCTGCATGGAAAACCCTGAGTTTGGAGCTGTTTTCAAAGCCAGTTTGCAGCTGAGTGTTTACTAAATCAAGCACTAAAAACTAGATTTACACTGGTTGTTCAAAGCTGAAAGCCAGCTGCAGCTGCCATTAGAGCAATTCAATTTCTTTTTTATAAAGCACAAGTAAGGCTCAATTTACTAAAGTTTTATTTCCTTTTTATGCATCCCATATGCTCAGGGAAAAAATTAAGTTTATGAGATTAAAAATGAGTTTTATGCTAAATGTTTACCAAGTTTCAGCTGGCTGCATTTGCAAGCCCTAGAACCTACCAAGATCAGCTTTGGACTTTTTCTTTTCCCATTCCAGTGAAAGGTCTTTGTGTTTGCAAAAGGAAGTTTCCCAGCCCACTCCTCTGCTCCTCTCCAGCTCTAGTTTTCTCTCTCATATCACACAATTCTACAACAGCTGAGGCAGACAGATAAATAAGTTCTTTCTTGACGTCAGAATCTTCAGAGAAAGTTTGTACATGGACTTGTTTTTTTTCATTGGTTCTTTCTTTTCTTCCATCCCCTGTGTTTTGATTCAGCAAGTGTGGTGATGTTTTTCATTTCTGTGATCAATTTTAAAACATGAAATATAATTTTACTTCATAGAAATATCTAGGAAACTAACTGTGCTCAATTAGGACTTTATCACCATCTGGAAATGATGGTAGATTTTTAAAGGATGAAACTTGCATTTCCTTGCTCCAAAGTTAATGAGCACCAAGAATTATCTTTTTGATTGTACACATGTAATTCCAAAGACTGTAAGATATATTTTACTAATAGATTTCACCATACAAAACGTTCCTACCTCTGAAATATTTTGGCCTTTCTTGGTATTTAAGTTTTTAAATTCCTCTGGTTCCAACTAAGCTATTAGGAAACCTATCATTTTAAGGTGTAGTAGGTGAAAAAAGACAAGCTAGAAAAATATGAGATAAGAAAGGCTTCCAGGCATTAGGTCAGATAAACCAACTAAATGACCAGTACAAGAAATCCATTCATTTTTTCACTCATTCATTCAATCTCTCCTCAGCGATTTGTGTGGGTTTCAAGCCTTTCCAGTAGCAGTCAAAAGAACGCTGTAGTCTTAAAATATGTAACTGAGAAACAACAGTATGTGAACATCGTGGTAGAAGACAGATGGTAAGATCCTATAGATACAAATTGCATGAGTTAGGAGAACTAAGGTATGTCCACACATGTCACAGAGAGCTTCTCAATGGATTCCAAGTGGGTCATAGGTCACAGTCAATCCAGCACTGACAGTCTTTTTGTTTATTTGTTTGTTTGTTTGTTTTTTGTACCGGGGGTCAAACTCATGATCTTGCGCTTGCCAGGCAAGTGTTTACATGGCTCAGCTAAATCCCAAGACCCCCGGCACTGACAGTCTTGCACATAGAGAAGAAATGTGGATCATCTTACAGGCATTACACTAGATAGTGGAAGAGCTGATGTAGATCGAATTGAGCTAGAGACATTAGCTCAAAGCAGTTGCAGCTAACCCATGGGACATATGCCACAGTGAGTACATACAGCCCTCTCTGTCAGCACTCAAGCCAAGTGGCCCCAGCATCACCCCAGCAGCTGAGCAACAGACAACAGTGCACACAGGGGCAGTATTGGCACTCTGTGATAAGCAACTAGGTTTGGGGCTGCAGTTTGGGCACTTGGTCTCTAAAAGATTCAACATTACTGGCTTATAGTTAGGAGACTGAAATTCTCTGGACTATGAACCTATGTTCACTCCAAGAAATTCCACTCCAAATTACAACTCTTGGCAAACAGGATGGCTTGTACCACAAAGAATGAGAAAAATGCGAATCATATGGAAATGAACAAGTCCCAAAAAGAAAATGAAACTATGCCTACAGAGTACCACTCAGTCTCAAAGACATATTATGGGAAGAACTGCAACATATAATAGCAATGACAGAGCACATCAGAGATGATTGGGGGTACCTATTCTGACATGGTTCTAGCAGCAAAGGAAAGTATCATTCGCAACTTTGCCAAGATAGGGCGGGACTTGAAGAATGGTGTTCCCCTGATTTCAGAAAAACAAGCTTAGAGCATAGATCATTTTTTGTTGTTAAATACCTACACTGCTTTGATTGTGCCTCCTCAAACTACCATAGGTTAGAAAACAAAAGTTACATCAGTAACCCCTGAGTTATACCCTTGACCTGAGATCTTCATCCTTGAGTTAAAGGAGACAAACAAACATACTCATCAAAAACACAGAAACATAATCAAAACCTAATTGGTAAGTTGTTACCTAGAATTTAGCAGAAACTGGGAGAGGAAAACCCTATATAGAGGAGTAGCCAGAAAAGTTTTTATAGAAAGAAGGACCTTGAATTTGGAAAGAAAACTAAAAGTATTTCAGTGATATGGGGGGGGGTGAGCACTCGATGCAGGAATGAAGGCGGGATATTTGCACAAAGGGAATGGCAATGAATGAGAAGACCAGTTAGAGGCAAGGGCTAGGAAAGCTGCAGAATGTAACTTTTGAAAGACATACTGGACTCAGGATTTGGAGGAGCAGTAACAAGCCTTTCAAGGTTATGAGAAGAAAAATGCCACAATGAATGCAGCATCCTAGAGAAACTGTGCTTGGCCGCAGGATGCAGTGGAAGAGAATGAAGACCACTGGAGATGTAGTGAAGTTCTAGGCTTGAGGAAATGACGCCAGAGAGAAAAACTGGAATCCCTGAAGAGAAAGACATTGAGTACTTCTCTTTCCCACTCACTTCCTTATCTGATTCTGCCTCTCACTGGGGTTCAGCTGTGGCTGTACTCCTCTAGGAACTGGTGGGTGGTCCCAGCTGCATGGACCCCACTTCACCTGAGTAACATTTGTTTACCCTTTATGTTCTTTTAAGGCTGGAGTTGGTGACCGCATTGCAATATGGTTAATACCTGAAAACTTCCTTATCTCCTCCTGATTTCCTTAAAGATGGGCCATCTGTGCCTTTGCAGACTCTGGCTGATACCAGACACCAAAAGCATCTTGAAAAAAGTGTAGGTAATTATGAATTAGGGTAGAACATAAAGAAAGTTGAAGGGTACATCTTTTAGTGATGATTGGAAGACAGCTCCCCCATTCTGTAGAGATGTGACATTAGTTACAGGCATATAACAACATTTATAAGCTAAAGTTCCTTCATTCATAGAATAAGAACAATAATTGTTTTAAGGATTAAATGAGTTAATCTATATAAGGTATTTAGGATGGTGCCAGGCTGCAGAGTGTTTTGTATCATCATCAAGATCCATGTGGGAAATACTACCAACAAAAGTTGTTCTCTTTGAGCCTAATAATGACAGTAAAATAACTAAACAGAAATTTCAAGGAAGCACAGGATTATGCTGGAAATTGTGTAAGAGACAATTACTAAGGTATGCATAGATATAAAGGAACCTGTGTGAAAGGGAGAGGTGAAACTCTGAAAATGGATGACCTTATCAAAGGGAAGATGGCATCCAAAGGGGAACAGAGTTCTAAGAAGTAAGTTTCACAGAAATCCGCAGTGAGTGGGTAGGAGGAAGATGAGTGGTTAGAAAAGACAGAAGAAGCAAAAAAAGCTACTTTTTGTGCTATTATAGAAGACAAATGAGCAAGAGGCAATGAAACAGCAAATGCCTTCGAACTTGAAAGAGGTTACTTGGGCCTCCAAGAAAAGAACCTTGAAGAAGTGGTGGGAATAGAAAGGAAAATCAAGAAAGATTTTTTAAACTAGAGGATGCATGTACACCCAGGAATAGGTCACTCTATGGTTTTTTCCCCAAGATGGAGTAGGCATGGGCAAAAAGAAATGTAAAAAGAGAAAAATGCTGAAAATTCTTGAGAAAGAAAAGAGGATTAACATAGAAAGATGCCTCTGGGGAAAGAGATGCAACAAGGATTAGAAATCAAATCAGGATTTCTCTGTAAATAAGAAATCAAAATTCCAAGTGTTTTCAGGGGTTTTCTTCACACTAATTATGTTCTTTTCACTTATAACAAAGCTAGCTATTAAGATTTTAATTATTATGGTCCAGCTGTGAGTTTGAGCCAATTTAAAACAAAACCAAAAAAAGTGGCCACTTATACTCATTCACTTCAAAATAACATTTTATTAAAATAACATTTTGTTAAAAGTCATGAGCTCTAGAGTAATGTTGGCTGAGTTCATGTCCCTAACTTTGCAGCTCAGCAGCTACATGCCCACTGGCAAAGTACTTCATCTTTCTATACCCAAAGTTCTATATCTCTAAAATGGAACTATTAATAGTGCGGACCTTATTGGACCACTGTAAAAAATAAATGAGATAACACAAATAAATTGCTTAGAATAGTGCTAGGCATATCATAAGGATTCAATAAGTGTTACCTATTATAATTCACACATATCTACTACATACAACAATTATATCTTAATTCTTTGTTCTCAGGGTAGTATTCTAATTTCTTTCAACTCAAAGAAAATGTTATTGCAGGAAAATCCCTAGATAACCACGTCCTATGATAATGTAAATACAGCTTTAATGCATTTGAAAATTGGTGCTGCTTTCTGTGTCCAACATCACTTTTCAAGTGGGACTGGGAAGATAATATTCTCATTTTTTTGCAAGGGGACAGGTGGGATGAGGGGATAACAAACACTAGATGGAGAAACTGCAAGCCACGCTGCCTTAGGAGACAGGGAAGAAAAGGCAGGATCGTGGTTACTTTTCTCATTGCTGAGATAAAATACACAACACCCACAAGTTAAAGGAGGAAAGATTTATTTCAGCTCACAGTTCCTATAGGTTTCAGTCCAGCTGGCTCCAAAACAGAGAGGCATTGCAGAGGAAAACCAATTCATAGCATGGCAGGACAGGCAGAAGGCCGTGAGCAGCAGCAGCAGTAGCAACCTGCCTTCTTTCTGGCCCTTTGTATTCCATCCAGGCTACCTGCCTTTTCCAATGTTAATTCCAACCAGTAGACTAATCTACACACCACACACTAATCTACACACTGAGATTAGTGGACTAATCTCAGTATCACACCCTTAATCCATATGAACACATTTTAATCCAGCCATCTCCAAAAGCGCCGCCTCTGACCATGAAATTTTGGAGGAATATCTAGATACAAGTCATAACAGGCAGCATGCCCAGTGATCTCTTAGCCTGATTGCGCTACACTGTATTAGACAAAAAGTGATTCAGAATTATCTGGAATTCCTGTTTCTGCCCTGCAAGTTCATCCAGGCCCAAGATCAATAATCAACCCCATTGGTAATTAACCAGAGTATACAATGGCCACCAAGGTGTATAGTATTACTGAGTTTTCCATTACTATAATGAAATAACGGAGACAACTAACTTAGAAAGAGGAAAGGTTTATTTTGGTTCAGTTTTGGAGGTTCCAGTCTATAGTCATTTGAACCATTGCTTTTGGACACAAGACAAATCAGCACATCATGGCCCATAGCAGAGCAAAAGCACACATTTCAGGGTCCACTGTCAGCCTTGTGGTTATGCCATCAATAACCTACATACTCACTGCCAGGCTCATTCATGAAAGACTTGTAACACCTCCCAATAGCACCACCTGGGACCATGCCCTTCACATACGGGCCTTGTCTTAGTTACTTTTTTTGTTTCTGAGACAAAAAAAAAAAAAAAAAAAAAAAAAAAAAACAGCTAACACCCAGAGCAGAGCTAAGAGAGAAAAGGTTTGTTGTAGCTCACAGCAGAGTTCTCAGCTCACGGTTGGCTCCACAGCAGGGCAGCACTGCAGAGGGCATCACAGAGGAGAAACAGTTCATGGTGAACAGAAGGCAACAAAGCAGCAAAATAGCAAAGCAGCAGCAGCAGCAGCCTCCCTGTTTCTACTTTTCCAGGCTACTTGCACTTTGGGTGATGCCACACATGTCCAGAATGGGTCTTCCCATTATCAAACCAATTAGTGTGGTAGTTTAGCAATCACACACCTTTAATCCCAGCATCACACATCCTAGATCCAGCCACCTCTGAAAAGCCCTACCTATGATCACATGAGGCTTTGAGGGGATATCTAGACACAAGCCATAATAGGCCTTGAAGAACAAACAGGATCGACACCATAGCAAGTGCCAGATTGTTTCTGAGACCAGAAAGGACTTAAAGGTTATGGGCAGATCCAAAATTCCCAGTCAATCAGATGCATAGGGTGACTTCACTATTTTATTTGTCTTGCAATAATATTGACTCTTTATTTACACTATTGAAAATTTTTATAATCTCAATCAAGTGACAACAGGCTTCACCTATACTTTAGCTGCTCTCGAAAATTTGCTGTAGATCAATAGCTTCTTACGCCTATTATTTTTGGTCAGCCTGCTTGCCCCAGGTTGTACTCTAATTTCCATAAGGATAGGGCTCATTCTTATCAAATTGTTTCTTAGATTATCTTTTGCAATGCCCAGCACAAAATGTTATAAAAAAACAAGTGTAGTAGCAATATAAGCAGCAGGTATATGGGGCCTAGAAGCAGTTTAGTTTCACTTAATCTTCATGTCTCCACTGGCCCCTCCTCACTTCCCTTTTCAAACAAATTATGCCCTTAATTCCCTTTTTAAATAAAATTCTGGAGCAACATCTGAGTTGGTGCTAATTGAAGGTTGCTAAAATGATTTGATTTAGCGGGTATGAAAGATCTTTGGATGTATGTCCCTAGAGTGAATCTCTAGCTCCCCTCTGTGGAGGGTAAAAGCCAGGGTATCTCCAACGTGTAATCCAGACAGCTAGGGAGCCTAGAAGAAAAAGAGCAGCGATCTTGAAGACTATTTTAGCTGACTAACAGAAGTCAAATGCTATTTCACTAGCTAACTGCTAAATGTTGGGGGTGGGGGAACAGTCTAGGGACAAAACAACAGGAAACCAACTGAAAACAGCTACTTGGTCAACTCCTTTGAATTGGGAGCATAAAAGCCAATCAATCACATTCACCCTTCTGTGTTAGCCTCATACAACTCCTCCTCTCTTTCTTCTGGAAAGACCTATTCCAGACTTTTTTGGACATTCAAAGGCTTTCAAACTTGTTCATTCAGACACCTGCCAATGTTTGTTATAGTTGCTTAAAAGCTAACCATGGAGCACAGTTTCTACCCAGAATTCTATCTACCCGAATGAAATCACTGCCTTAGTCCCACTCCAGGGTATGTCAGGATAGGCTATCATATTTCATTTCTCTCACCCACCAGTCTGGTCTTCTAAAAGAGGACTGAGGAAGGTAGGAGGTTCCTCCTCTGCAGTATCTTCATCGGTAATAAGATGACATTGTTTTCTTCATTCTTTTTATTTCAAGATTGATGCTACCCAGAGTGTAAATGTCAAACAAGAAAATTAGCAAAGAATTTGTGTTTATATTTATCTCTAATCTTACTGGTTGAGTAACAGTTTCCATTTGATTATCCCTTGAAAATTGGGGTGGTAGTGTTAGCTTTGAGGAATTTACAACACATCTGAGGGAGACTGGAAGTAAAGATAGGAAAGCAAAACATTGCAGAAGTATCCACAGAGTAAGAAGGCCAAAAAAGGCCTGCCAAAGGAGGGAGTCCCGGAGCTGAACCATGAAGCTGCGATGTAGAAGTGGAGGTACCCTGTCCACAGGAGGAGTAGCCTGCATATGGTGGCTGTGGGGAGAGAAGCTCATTTCTGGAGAAATTAACATGGCTGGAATGGAGTGTGGTAAAAAGGGATTAACTAAAGAAAGAACAGATTTTAAAAACCTCACAGATCCTTTGCAAAAGAATTCATTTTGTACTACTGAGCTACATCCCTAGCCCTTTTGCTAATTTTAAGACTGGGTCTTGCTAAGTTGCCCAGGCTGGGCTCGAACTTGGCCACCCTCCTGCCTCAGCCCGCAGAGCGCTGCATTCAGCTTTGTGCTGCCATGCCCAGATCTTATGAAAGAATTTTTAATTGACACAATTTTTAAAAAGAACTCCAGATCAGAGAATGATATTGAGAGGTAAACAACTCAGCAGGGAGAAAACTGAAAGAGGCTGTTAGAATAAGCTCCACAGGAATCTTGACTAAGGATATATTGGGGAAAGAAAACAAAAGGGGCACTTGAGAAGCAGAAAGATCATTGTGATAAGATAGGATCCAAAAATGGAATCATCAATCATTTAGTTTTCCAGCTTAAGCAACCAACAGGAAATATGAAGAATTTAGGAAAGGTTTAGTTGTTAGATGCATTGTCCTTGAAGTTTCCATATGACTTTGAAGAAATACCCAATACACAACTATACATACTTGAATTCCTGAATTCAAGAATACCAAAGATGTAAATGTGCACGCTGACAGAAGCCCAAGTCATAAAAGTGAATACGTTCATGCAAAGTACCTGTGACTAGTGAAAGTGTAGGAGATCAAAGCCAAATTGAACACATGTAGATCCTAGCTTTAGCTAATACCTACTACTCTACATTAAATATGCCCCATAAGACAGCCCTGCTCTCCCACATTCTCTAATTATGTACTACCCTGCAATTTTTCATGGGTTTTGGAGTTCACTGTGGAATTCGTGTGATTTAATGCCTATAGTTTTCTCTTTGAATTCTGAGTTGATATAATGAACTGTCAGTAAGGATTAGAGTGAAGATGAGGAAGGGAACAGGCAGGTCACCTGACACCAAGTGTGTAGGATTGAAGGTTTTGGAAAAGAGTTTCTCAGACAGTTTTCCTCAAATGGGGCCATGTAACAACACTGATACAGCCAGCATCAGCCCCAAACCAGAAACCATTACTAGGCATCTTGGTACTTTCCACTTGTAAATGTTAGACATCACAAAACACTGAAACTTTAATGGTGAGAAACAAAATTAAGGAAACATGTATAGCCTATAATGAGCATTTTAGGATAAATAAAAAGACCATACTGTCTAGCAAGGCTTCAAATCCCATTTGGCCACACCTTTTCCTAGTATCTCATGAGTAACCTGGTGAGGTCAGTTATCCAGATTAAACAGAATCAGGTCTTGGGATGTGCTCCTGACTTGGTGCTCTGGAGTCTGCCCCTTCCAAAATCTTCTATTTATCGATAGATTTGAACAATCACCTGGCCATGTACAGGCAGCCTCTACTTTGTATTTATCAGGTCTCCTTGGGATGCAAGTAACAGAAGCGCCACTCAAACGAGCTGAGGCCAAAGAGGAGGTACATTGTCTCCAAAAGCCTGCCTCAGACACTGTCTCTGTCCCTTGTCTCTGCTTCTTTCTGTTCCCAGTTTCCAGCTTTTAGGCTGATTCAGGCTCCACAAAAGGGAGTGGCACTGCAATTCCTGCCTGTGATTTGAACCCAAAGATCTTAGACACATTTTCACTGCTCCCAAGTTCAAAAAATACCTAGGGAAATCCTGTGATTGGAATAGCCTAGGAAATATGTCTACACACATCTAAACATTCTGTCCAAAAAAGATAGTATTCACAGAAAAAAAATGGGGCAAACAGGCAAAATAAGATATTCATCCTATGTACACAGCAGTTTTCTCTGTCCTTCAGTTCTAGAGGGTGTTTTAGCTAGCAGGAAAACCTTGTTTGGAACCTACTGTGTTCTTATTCTGCTTGATCACTTTCAGGTTTTGTTTGTTATCAGAATAACTCTTTACTTCTCTCAACTTCTTTAGAGATTGCTTTAGGAACCATACCTGAAGGCTACCTATCTTCTACTACCTAACAAAACCACAAATGACATCAGAGCTCAAACAGGATCATCCAACAGAGACTATTTTCACTGCTAATTTGCAAGCCTACCAAAAAGGAAGGTTGGGGATTTCAAAGAAAAGAAATCTATCATTTCTTTGGGCTAATTCTGACTTAAAAGAAAAAAAATATTTAGAGACATATGGTAATCTAAGAAAGCAGGAAACCGAAGAACCTGACATTTTGGGAACTACAAATAAAATCTCCTTAAAAAGTTAACAAGACAAAGATGAATGTGGATTTTAACATGTCAAGATAGCAGTATTTTGTGATTTGGCTCTGCTAGAAGTTATTATACTAGATCAGAGCCAAAATGGAAACTTAGTTTGATTTACAGTTACCACTTAAATCTAAAATAAGCCACAGTGCAATCTAGTTATGGAGTATTTCTAATGGACCACTGAGCAGATTGGTGGTTCATTTTTGTTCTATAAGACATGAGACGATGATTGGCTAGAAGACAAGTTTAGAAAGAAAAACCATACCCAAGACTCCCTGCAAAGGTCACATTTGAATATAATTAAGTTGTAACATGCATTAATCACTTTAGTCCATTAAATATTTGATATCTGTGTATTATACATAAAGAAATTTTCCCTTTTCTATTGTAATCCAAGATATTATATACAATCATCCAAGTATTGTAATCCTTTTTCTATTTACAACCCCATTGAGTCGTTATTGGAATCTCAGCAAGTTAATTCCAATCTATCACTTCCAATGCAACCCACCACAAGAGTAAAGACACCAAGACATATTCCAAGTTAAGGGCAGCCAAGAGGTCCTAAGTCCAATCCCTGTGAGGATGTGCAGACAAAGTCCTTGATCCTAGGCCTCTCCCAGAACTTATTATCTTGTGAAGAAGAGAGGTGGCTGGAAGATGAGTGACAATGAGGATGGCAGGAATTACATGAGTACCTTAGCTGGCTAACCAGGTAGGGAAAAAAGCATCTCTGCAAAATGCAGAGATAAGGATATGCAGAAGGATCAATTTGCATAATTCAATTAAGGTAGCAACTGAATTGTTTTAGGAGGCTGTTGCTTCTGTTTCTGATATATAAATTTTTGTGCCCTGAGGAGTCAAAGCCTCTTTACCTTGAGTCTCATACCCAGTTCACGTTCCAGGAGCTGATGGCTCTACTATCCCACCATGCTCATATATTTTACAGACAGCACTATGGGAGGAAACAGGAGACTGTCTGATGGCTTTAGAGATTACATATTAGTACCTCAATTAGCCTTATTTGCAATGCTTAGAGCCAATTGAAGAGAGAAGGAAGTACCATAGCCAGCTCTGTACATATCAGTGTTAAGGAAATCAGTCTCCATATAATCAAAGTTGTAGCAATTATTCTGCATTCAAGAGGAGTCACTGCAGTTGTCTCCCACGCTTTTCATTATAATTTTTTATAATTTTTTTAGGTTCACTAAATTTATTTTTAAAATCATAAAACATTTACAGAACAGCATTGCATTCTGCACACTGCTTTGAACAGATGCTAGGGACATGTGGACCACTGTTACTTTTCTCCCTGTCCTGCCCCAATGTTTATAGTGACAACACCAAGGAAGGTATTCACAACAGTTACCTGGGGAGGGGTCTAAACTACCAACAATCAACAAAAAATAAAACCCACTCACTCTGCTGCTGTGTTAAAATTTCAGTGCTAGTTTCTGCAAGCCATTTCTCACCAACCTGTTTGTAAGGAACTAAAACATTACATCTGGTGAACAGGAAAAATTTCATACATCTCAAACTCAGAACACCTATGAAGCAGAGGTGGCTTTTTTTTTTTTAAGCAAAACAGAAAAAAAGGACAGAAATGATACAGAATTTCAAAAAAGAAAAAAAAGTAGGGTCTTAACACTAGTTAATATATTGCACATTGTTATCTCAGAACTAGTTGTTCAGGTTACAAAATCTAGATACAAATGTGATCAATCAATGACAGCACAAACTGTTCATTTTGATGAACTAAGAGAGATTAGTAGTTATCTAGCATACACACACATACATAAATTTACATATGTTTACCAACATGCATATAATCTTTTCCTTTTTTCCATTCCCCTATCCCAGTAGTTCTGTCCCTTTGAGCACTTTCTTTCCCTTTCATTATTACAATATCTATTGTACATGTTGGATCTTATTACACAGAGGTGGCTTTTTAAACAGAAGCAGATTTTTTTAAAAATGCAGGACTCTTTCAGCTCTTCTCTAGTCTTAGAACTTTCCAGAATATTGCTTCACACTATAAAAAAAGAAAAAATATCCTGCATTAGAATCCTTCAACATCTGCATACTGCTGCACACGGTTCTCAGCAAATACTGTGCATTCTGTCTCTGATCCCATGTTCCTGTAGTGGTAATGATTCAATCTCTGGATGTTTCAAAAAGACTCATCAATTCTGAGAAGCTCCCAATTCCTGGCAGATTTGTTTAATCCACGAACCACCCTTGCCAATAATAGATGCAGCCAAATCTTTGGAATAGTTACCTGTGTGGTAATAGTAGGTGCACCAAGATCACCATGAGCCACGACCCCCTGTATAGGAATAATCATAACCAGAGCCAGCCTGTGGTTCACATGCCATCTGCCATTCTGATGGGCTCCATATGTCTATTGCAGACTCCCAAGTTTCATCAGCGCTGAAACTAACCATGCTGTCACAGCAGCCTCCAGGTCTTCCTCTTCTGCCATAGGCCATTAGATTTCCTTCTCTACGTGATGGTGGTAGAAGAGGAACATTCTGAGTTCTGCTACCATCCCAGCCACCTCAACCAGGAGGAGGGGGTGGTGCTCCCCAGTGAGGGCTCATGTCATCATAATCTCTTCTAGAAGGAGGCATGGGATGCCCATTCTGACCAGGTGGCATTCTGTCAAAACCACCTCTTCCCTGCATGGGAAATCCTATAGGCCGTCCACAGCAGTCATCAAGCATTATGGTAAAATTACCATAACTGTAAAAATTGGGATCATAAGGTCATACATGTTCTTTGATGGGAGACTCAGATATAAGGTCAAGGATGATATTTATGAACCCTACAACCCTATCCAGCTTTCCTCCAACAGGAACAACTCTGTCAGTAGAATGAGGATGGAATTCTTGGAAAAGCTTGATTGTTGTCTGAGTGTTCCCTCCAAGTTCTTTGATGTTAGCACCTTTGACCCCAATTTTTCCTCCAGCCAGGCAGTTGATGAATTAACAAGCTCAACTTACAGTCAAGGTCATTTCCTTTATAGTGGTAATTTAAGATTCAAGTGGGTGGTTGCAGTGGGTGATGGCAACTGCAGACCCTCTTGCAAAGTAGGGATGATTTTCTTCAGAATTCCTCCAATTATTTCAGTATCAGTACTGACGCTTGATATGCCTTTGGGGCCACTGCTGTCTGTGAAACACTGGCATTGTAGTCTGAATGGAAAGCCTGCATATTCTTGCCTCCTTTTCCAATCACTGCCCCAGCATTTTTATTCTGAGGCAGAATTTCTAACTCAACCATCTGATCAGTATTTCCAGATCTTGTGAATGCTTGCTCCGCTTCCCACTGGAGGACATTTACCAAATTCACCACTGGTCTCAGTGCTGGAGAAGGTATTTTCCAGCTGCTTAGTTTCCCCTTTCTGGTATTAAATGGACATACCAGTCTTCCACTACTTCTTAGACCCTGAAATCCTCTAAGGAGGATCAGCTCTTCCCACCTGGCCACCATGAAGCAGAGGTGACTCTGCATGAACCACAGTAAAAGGCTGTGATTTCATTTTCTTTGGCTATGTTGTTTCTTCTAGCTGTAACAAAATAGAACTGTTTTTGTAATTTATATTCTACTACAGAACCTTTTACCAATAAACAAGTATTAATTCAAACCTGAATATATATGATAGTTTTTGGTTATGACTTACTTTACTCAGTTCATTCTTTTTATATTGGAGACTGCTAAGCTTTTACATTATTTTGCATTATAAGAAATCATATTTCAAGTCTATTGCCACTAGGTGGCCCAAATGGCTAAAATACTAGTTCAATATATGAGCAGGAAAAAAACCTTAAATTATTGAAAGATTCGAGTCTCTTTTTGTAGTTATATACTTTGTACGTTAATTTTCTGCAAACTTTCCTATAGTTTATAGGTTATTGCTATAATGTTATATATGGTAGATAGTTACTTTAATGTAGGTCATCACATGTCCTGTTTTTATGAAGGAGAAAGAATTAATGGACAAATGAGTTACATTTTGTCATACAAATGTGATAATAAAATAAATTTTTACCAGGTGCCCAAGAATCATATTCAATAGGATCTAAAGAATCAGAGTCTTGGGTTATATTTCATTTTCATGTTCCAGGCACTTCCAGAGATTACCTGCTTTATTTTCTGGCTGTTAGAGTTATTTATGTCTCTTAAAGGCAAATGATTCACAGCCAGAGTCTGAACTCTGTAGCTGAAGCATCTTGAGAATCAAAGCATTCTGACCAAAAATAAAAGCCCTTCTGAGATGCAGGGATCTCTGGATACTGCACTTCTGTCACCTCCATTAAAAGACTTGGAGCCCTTTTCTCTGACTGATACAAATAAAACAAAAGTAGAAATGATTTCCGTACCTCCTGACTTCAAGTATCTTATAATTCTATTTGACTGTTCAAGATACACTGTCAAGAGGCAAAAGCAGCAAAGGGAAGTATTAAACTTTTCATCCTGTCAAAAAATGCAAAAACAGACTGTCAACCTTGGAACAAGAGGGTGTTATGTGTTTCCTAACCAAGAAGAATCAGTATACACCCCCATTATTCTGAAGATATTCTGTTCCCTAAGTATCAACAGAAGCTCTGCCCTTCTACTTTAAAGTTTAGAGCCATTGTGATCTTAAAGAAAATCTCTTTCAAGGTTATGATTTTATCCTTGATTATTTATCTTCATAATCACTGACAATACAATTTTCCATCCTAAAAGCTATTTAATTGGCTATAACCTAGGGAAAAAGCAAGTCTCTATACAGGAGGAACTTAAAGAGTGATTTTTCTAACCCTTACAACAAATACTTATGGCACATTAATAGCATTTTCTCCTCAAATTTTTATCCTCTGTATAGATTTTTAAAAATATTTTCCTTGACCATTAATTATTTATCATTTGGAAGTACGAACTTGAATTTGCTTTAAGAGAAACTATTGATTCTCCCTAAGGGAGCCATGATTCAGTTTTAGCTGCAGTAACAGCAGGTCCTGATATTTTTGCATTCATGTTCAGGCACCTGACATTCAGGATTTATTTGAATGTAGAGTTGTAAATATAACATGAACCGGTTATCACACAGCTATGAAATACTGAGACCTAATTAGTTCTTTCCAAGCATAACAACTATACTTGGTCAAAATTTTAACCAGTTAACTTTTGAGTAAAAAATATATAGCCTTTCCTTTTCAAAGTCTGGCCATGAATAATTTCCACTGAACAACCAAAAATAAATAAACGAAAGTCTTAAAGCGATTTTTACACAATAAAATAGCTCATACAACTAAATGCTAGACATAGGGTTAGTTTGATATAACCGCTCATTAATGCCATCCGCAGCCAGATTTACTTCTATGTGTATCTGCCCTTGGCAATGGCAACGGCATTTCACGGATCCAATTTTGGCTGTCCCCAACTGCCCAGGCTCTAAGGACAGGGAAAGAAGCTTGTTTCCCAACATGTTTCCAAAAGAGGGAGAACATTTCTCTCGCCAAAATTACTCAGTACACATGGTCTGCAGGCTCCCTGCTTGCTCCTGAAGCAAGGACTCTGGCCAGGGAATGCAAGCCCATCACTTATACAGGCCCCTTCGCTCTGCTGCCCCATCTTAGCAGCCCAGAGTGGGCAACATTCGGGGCTGGGATTATCTGTGTAAACATCAGGACTAAAGAGAAAGGGAGAAGATACCGAGCTGCATGTGGGGATCACAAGTAAGACATACTCGTGACTTTAAGTAGGGAACTCCAGGGCCAAACTGGATGGTTTTGAAACCAGGTTTACCACTTAATAGTGCATGGCCATAAGCACAATAGCTGGCCTCGTTAATCAACTAACAAGCAGGTTAATGATTTGCTTAATTGATTAGGTCGTGGGATTCTTTTCTAAAATCCACAGCACTAAGCCAAGCAAGTATTTTACTCTGCCCTTGCATGAGCCTGTGGAAAAACTGGAGAGAACACAAAAGCGAGCAAAATGGTGTTCTGCTTTGTAAGAGCAGGCAATTCAGGAAAGGAAATTAGAGCTCAGTGATGGTGGCAAGAAACAGATGGAATAAGTTACATAAAAAGATGTGTTTCCCAAAATGACATTTCTCCTAATTAAATATTTTGTAGTAGCAAGTACATTTTGTACTGTTTTTTCACATCCAAATGAAATTGATACAATTTCTCTGGATATTAATAATAAATTGACAACTATATGTAATCATCAAACCAAAGCTACCCCAAAGAACTAACAACAGAGTAAGCAACCACATTTTAACTACAAAGTGTGTATTATAACTGATACATTGAGAAGTTTAGAAGTTTAACAAAGTGACTCAGCAAGGAGCCAGGGTTCTTACTTTGTAAATACTCTTAGCCTATGCAAGAGGAGGGCACTTAAGTGGTATGAGGGCTACATCCACACTGTGGGAAGGGGGTAGCCTGCTTACATTATAAGGGAGGAGAAGAGGCGTGGTCCTCCCCAATTTTACTGTTGTTGTTTTGCTGTCTTCTGCCACCTTGAAGTGTTGTCCCTCTGCCATGCCACCCTGTTTAGAGCCAGCTAATTACAGACTACAACCTCCACAAACTGCGAGCTAAATAAATCTTTCCTTCCTTAATTTTGTGCATTGGGTATTTTGTCTCTGCAGTGAGAGAAAAGTAACCAAGACAATGTGTAAAATATGTTATTCTGGCACACCTCTGATAGAATGGCCAAAACTCAGAATAGTGGCAACACCAAATTGAAAGATGAGGATCAATAGGAATTTTCATTCGTCACTGGTAGAATGTAAAATGGCAGGCACTTTGGGAGATGGTGGATTATTTCTTACAAAACTAAACATACTCTTACCATGTAGTCCAGCAAGTAAGCATGTACTTTGGAATTTACCTGAAGGATACAAAGTCATGTACACAAAAGTCACATACATCTTTGTAGCAGCTTTATTCACAATTATTAAAATTTAGAAGTAATTAAGATGCCCTTCAATAGGTAAATGGACAAACTGTGGTACAACCAGGGAATGAAATATTATTCAATGCTTTAAAAAATGAGGTATCAGGCCATGGAAATACAGAGAAGGAACATAACACATTTTACTAACCAGTCAGAACTGGAAAGAAACCAGTCAGAACTCTTATGATATTCCAGGAAAATAAAAAAAAAAAAAACTATGGAAAGTAAAAAAGATCAGCTGTTGCCAGAGGTTAGGGGAAAGGAGGACTAGAGGATAGAGAATTTTTAGGGCAGGAAAATTGCTTTGTGTGCCGCTATAATGTGGACACAGTCACATATTTGTTCAAATCCACAGAATACACAACATGAAGAAGAACCTTAATGTCAACTATGGACTTGGAGAGGTAATAGATCAATGTAGGTTCAGCAGTTGTAAGAATGTGGTACTCTGTTCAGGGTAATGATAGTAAGAGATCTATGCATGTGAAGGGATGGAGACAATGCATGTGATATTTCACTGTCTGCCCCTCAACTTTGCTGGGAACTTAAAACCACTGGGGAAAAAAAAATCTTTATAAAATATGTGTACATTAAGTAGTTTTAATTATAATGCTATCAATTGTACTATTTTAGGTAACAGAGAAGAGCAGAAATAAGGACTATCATTTCCCTCAAAAATAAAATCACTGAAATTTTACTTGGAAGGTTGACAGTGAAGTATGTGAGAACTTGATAGCCTGGCTGTTACCAGGTCACAAAACAAACCTAACTGGGAAACCTTAGAAGCTGCCATTTCCCAGTCCACACCCTGAGTTTCAGTTCTTTCCTGGGGTGGGGACAGAAAACATGTTCAAAATAAAGTTTATTCTCCTAGAACAAAAACATAGCTGAAATTTTGCTTTTTGAAGACCTTTGAGGGATAAACAGTCCATCAGTAAAATAATGCCACAGCTGCCACCCTTAGAGGGAGCCCTGGTGCCTTCTTTGCCACCTGAGCCAACCTCCAGCCAGCCTCCAGATCACAACCCACTGAACCTGCTTGCTTGCTTCTTCTGAGTCTCCGGAATTTTAAATACCTGATGTTTACTTAGTTTGCCTCATTGTTAAAAGCGCAGAATCACAGCAAGACAGCAATTGGTTGCAAAAGCGAAAGAGACCAACTAAATTAATACAAAATAGAAAGTATAGTTTGTCTTTCCTCCAAGGGAACAGAAAAAAATGGTCAGCGCTGTTTAAACTACTGACAACATCCTCATGTCCCCTTTAAAATGCATTGATGACGTTTGGAACATGCTACTCTAAAATATGGCACCTTGGCATATGGGATTTTAAGCTGAAGGTACTTGAGGGACTGCATACAAGGTGTAAACCAAATATATAGAGAAAGACACAGTGCCATTAACCCTCCTCCAAATCCTCCCCCATCTCTTCGAGGCACTCATCCCATTGTTCTAGCTGCTTTATGAAGCACTTCTGGAAGTCTTCCTTCCTGTCTCTAGGAGGCATGATCTGGGGATGGTGTGAGATGGGCGGGCAGAAAGGAGACAGGGAAGGCAATATGGTTAAGATATGATGTGTAAATACGAATTCCCAAGATAAATATAATCATTATGTATCACAAACATACACTAATTGTAAAAAAAGAAACTAAAGCCAAAAAAAACCAAAAAAGCATTGTGAATGCTGTTGCCCAGAGACATCCAATGGAAAGGCAGGCTCCTAAAAACATTAGTGTGTCCTCATCCACCTTATTCACCAGATCTGGCACTGTGGAACTTCTGGCTCTTTCCCCAAAGTCAGAATGACACGAAATGTAAACATTTCGAATTGATTCAGGATATCAAGGCAACCATGACAACACAACCAAAGACACAAAACAGGACTTCCAGAACTGCTTCAAATAAGTGGCAAAAATGGTGGGATAAGTGTGTTCAAAGCGATGGGTGTGGGGGTAGGTTTAAGGCAATACGCCTTTTACTGTAATAAAGTTTTAAAAATTTAACATTCATAGTTTTTGATCATCCTGCATATACAGGAAAGTCTCTCTGACCTTCTGCGAACTGTCCTGAAGCAGGTTGTAAGACTTCGTGCATGTGAGAAATGCCCTCCTTACATACCAAAGACAGGAACATCCTTGCCTCTGATAACACAGAGCCTTAGCTCAGAGTCCCCCACCCTGGTACCCCCTAATTTACATTTCTCTACAACTGTCTACTCTTCATCAAACCTATTATACAAAACACTCAGGTCTGGTTATTTCTTTGAGTCTTCATTTGCCTAAGAAGATTCCCACATCACAAAAAACTTATACTTAATATACTTATATGCTTTTTCTTTGTTAATCATCTTTTGTTAGTTGGACATGATAGCCCATGCCTGTAATCCTAGTTACTTAGGAAGCTGGAGGAAGGAGGATCACAAATTCAAGTTCAACCTGGACAACTCGCTGAGATCCTGTCTCAAAATAAATGTTAGCTCAATGACAGAGTGCTTGTCCAGCATGCGTAAGATCTTCGGTTCAATTCCAAGTACTACCAAAAACCAAAAAACTCTGCTAACTCATCATCTGTCTTTTGTTACATGGACCTCAAGGCAGCAGAGAGAGACAGGGATCACGAGCACCTATACAGACTTTAAAATGGAATAGTAACCATGCAGCTAACTGACATTTCTTCCAGGCTTTGGGATTCTGGGAGACAAAACCCTGTCTTTTCTACCCATGTCCCCAGTGTCTGCTGTAGATTAATATCTAAATAAATGTAAGCTAAGTTGATTTCAGTTTTTTCAGGTTTATAAATCAAACTAGATTAGACTGAATAAGAAAACAATTATGTGAAAGATAAAACTGTAAGCCAGAGGTGAAGACAGAAATATTACAAGTAAAATATTTCAAGAAAAGGGAAGGGCTGGGCAGGGCTCACTTAGAGCTGGCAACACAACCCACACTGGAGCCCACTCTCAGGCCTGAGAGCAAAAGCCGACAGCATTTCAGGAATGACAGAGCTGGAAGAGACTGTTCAGACCCTCATTATAACACAGAGGAGATGAGGGGTCCAGTGTAGGAAATAACTCGCCTGCAGAGGCAAAAATGAGACAATGAATGATCTCAGCCTTTAGAAGGGTCTCAAATGCTCCACATGGTAGCGGTGGCTTCACCTATATTGGTCGGCTTCCCTTTGTTGAAACAAAACACCTGACACCTGCAGTTTATAGGAAGAGAGGTTTTATTTGGGGTCATGGTTTCAGAGGTTTCCGTCTGTGGCTGGCTGGCTCCAAGGCAGGAACATCTTGGCAGATGGGCATGGCAGAGGAAAGCTGCCCACCTCATGGTATCCAGGAGGCAGAGAACAGGGGAAGAGCACTCCACAGGATGGGGCCAGGGACTCAATATCGTCTTTACCTTGTGAAGGTCGCACCTTGACAACCTGCCCAGATGCTCCCAGAAGTAAGCTTTACTAATCTCCTAGCTGTGTACTAAGGCAGTCCAGTGGACAATCAAGACCAACCATTGGATCACCCATCCAGACATCCAGAATGGGCCAAGATCATTAGAAGGTCAATCAAGCACCACTTCGGGGTTGATATCAAAGCTTCACTGGATTATTCCCACGGCTGGTTCACTGTGCATCACAGTCAGAAATAAGGAACTGGCCAACCTCCCCCACTTCACACTCTGTCCTAGCACTCTACAGTCCAGTGGGAGATCCACAGCACAGTTCAGAGACCCTAAAAGCATGGTCCACGAATGCACTCACTTCTTTAAATTCTTCCTGTAGTTCTTTTGAGGATTCTTGGCCCCAAAGTTTCCAGAAGACCTAGAAGACTAGAAACACTTTGTAAAGTGATTTACATCCACATCAGAAAAAGCATAAGGGGAGATTTATGCAAGGGGAGATTTTTGCCATGCCAATGTGAAAGATAGGGCATAATTGCAGAGTGAGGAAAGGATAGTGTTTGGCAGAAATTAATAACCCAGTCACACTGCCTAGCCATGAGGCTTTCACACAGCTAGTTCAAAAGTGTACATCAAATACCTATAAACAACTAAGTGTGTGGCAACTACAACCTATGAGATAGTCAGTTTAAAAGATGCAGATAAACAAGTGGCATCTGCATCCATGCAAGTATGAGTGACTCATATCTCAAGTGCTGGGCCTGAGGACAGATACAAAGATAAATAACAAACAATCCTCTCATGGAGCTGCAATACTGGGCGGGATGATGGAGAAGGAAATAATTACTATGATGCAGTGAGCAAACTGTTCTAGTAGAAGAAACATAGGGGAGAATAGAGGGTGCAGGAATCTCTGAAACGTAGAGAACTCATTCTTTTTTGAATCCTGGGGCCACCATGCTTCAGTGGCTCATTTCATAAGCAATCATACAATTTTCTCTCTTTAATGCTAAAAGCTCCAATAACATTAACTCCAGATTTCCCTGGTTGATACTTAACACACCTATAAAACTGCATCTTGTCTCTCTCTCCCTCATCTCCCAACCCTTTAAACCCTGGAAAGGACCTTAATTTATCTTGTTACCTGTACAGAAAACAACAACAACAACAACAAAAATGCCTTTGTAAATTAGCAAAACTATGCATTACATCCTGAACAGATTTTTCTTATATGGTCAGGAAACTTGCTATACATAGGATTCAATTGTTCTTCAGTTAACAGAGGTCCTATTAAGGATAGCATTTTTTTTTCCAAGTTTGTTAATTTTACAACCAAAAGAGAACCTGGGTATAGCTTAAACCAACTTCCTTATTTTTAGACAAGACACTGAGCCCTATATTGATTGAATAAAATAGCCAACTGCATATAACTAATATTAAAAGATACACACTACTCCTAATTATTGTAGTCACTGATAGAACTCTGTTACTATTTCTTATTCACTGAAGATTTTAGATCCAACTCTCCTATACTACTCCTGTCATAGTTCTTGGAGATTTTTATACCCCACATTATGGATATATTCAACTCATTGGGCTGCCAATCTTTGACTCTTTGCTAGCAGTAATCCTGTCCTCCCCCTCTGCCTCCTACTTCATGGTCACACCCTCATCTCCATCATTACCAACTAACATATCTCATCCAAGTTCCACGTACAAGTATCCCACTCCCCTACTACCAGCTCCCTCCCTCTGGGATCCTAAATCCAGCAATGTTTGATGTATGGGATCTTCATTTTTATTGTCCTATCCCATTCTCACTTCCCTTCACATGCAGCTCCAGTCCCTGTCCACTGTATAAAGCAGTCCTCTGCAGACACCCTCAAATCCACTTTCACCTCTGCTTTAGTCGTAACCGCCTTGCAAAACTCCAATCTCAACCCAACCTGAATTTCCTGCTACTCTCATTTGCCTTTGTGCAGCTAAGCATGATCTGACCCCCCAACCACCTCTCTGACTTCATCACCCCCAGGTAATCTGACCCTCATGTTTAATTCTTCATCAGCTCCCTTGTTGTTCTTTGAATTAACCAAGCACACTTCTACTTCAGGGCTTTTACACTTACGTTTTTGCTGTTGCCTGGGCAATCCTTCCCCCAAACAGCCACATAACAAGCTTCCATATTCATTCGGGTCTTTGCTTACATATTATCCTTTCAGAGTAGCTTTCCGTGACTTCTCATCTTCTGCTGTGAAACAAATCATTCCCAGAATTGGTGATTTACACAATTTGCTGTCAGCCCTTATTACCAGGAGTGGAAAGGCTTGATTGGAAGGTCTTGGCCAAAAGCCCTTCATGTAGTTGCAGTCAAATAGAGGCTGAGACTGGAATACCCTGAAGACTTACTCGTTCGGATGCCTGGCATCAGTCTGGGCTGGCTCAAAATGTATCGGTCTGGTAGAAATCAGACTCTACCTGGTTGTCTGCTTCCAAGAGCAAGCATTCCATTCCCAGAAGCAGAAAGTGAAAGTTCCCACACGTAAAGTCGATGCCCATGAACTAATATTGTCTCATTTCTGTTTATAATCTACTGATCTAAGCAGTCACAGAGCACCCCTCCCCCAAAGCAAATGACAGAAACATAGATTCGATTTTTTGATCAAAGAAATACCAAAGAATTTCTGCCATGTGGTTGCTCCCTTCAAAACGCCTCTCAATGGTCCCCAACTCCTAATGCTTCTATCTTCGTGCGGTCTCCCCCAACTCAGAACCTTACTGACCTGTGTAACCAACAGGACATTATGACATGATGGTGCACGATTCAGCAGAACTCACCATCCAAACATGTAATCCCTTGCATCACCTTATCTGAGAGAAGGAAGCTGCCAGGCCATAAGGACACTCAAGAAACTATTTAGAGATGTCTGTAGCACATGAGGCACTGGGATGTCCTGCTGACAGCGTGCTAACTTGCCAACCCATTGAATATTTAAATGGTCCACATCTGTTTAAGCTTTGGGATTTCTGGGGGCTCAATCAATGCCTTTAGTGCATACTTAGAGGAGGTTCTGGGCCAAAACCACCTACCAAGGTGTTAGACATTCCTGATCCATGGATAACGTATGAGCTAATTACTATTTTTGTTCCAAGTTTAGGAGATACTATTTTATATAGCAATAATTAATACACCATGCTATCTAAAGAGATCTCTTTACCGTACTATACCCACAGCACTCTTAATCTCTCTTCTCTGTTTTATTTTCTTGTTGCATTCATCACCATCTGACACAGCCTGTATTTTACTTGTTTCATTCCTTTCCCAGGAATGAAAATTTCAAGGGAAGTGTTTGCTTGTTTGCTTCATTGCTGTAGTCTCAGTGCTTATAACTGTACCTGGCACATAGTAGACACTAAGTTAATATTTATTGAATAAATGAACTATACTATTTACTTTCTTTATCACAGACACATACTTATTGCTTCCGACTAATTAAGCCAGTTATATTGCCCTAATAATGCACTCTCATGTTTATTCAACAAACATTTATTGAGTACCTGTTCAATACAATTATGATAATAGCTATTTCCTGAATGCTTGCCATGAGAGCATGTGTAAGACACAGTACACGCATTTGCTCCACTTGTTTCTCACAGTAGCCACTTGATAGCTATAGTCAGGGGCCTCATGTTGGATACATTCTGTTTAAGCTGCTAGTGCAACTGGAGATGAGGGCAAAGGTACAGGGTGTGAAAATAAATTTGGAATCTGAAAGAAAACAGATGGTAATTAAAATCATCTGGATGAGCTCCCCCGGAGGGAGTGTAGTTAGAGAAGAGAAAATGTACAAGATGGAGATTCACTAGCCACTGTCACATTTATTAATCTCAAGGATGAGCAAAAAGACCCACAAGAACCTGCCAATCGAGGTAAAAGAAGACAGAGAGGCTCTGGGGTCCTGACAATGGAGAATGTGTTTCGAGGAGGCTGATGCAGTATATGCTGTGCTCGAGAAGGGTCAAATGGGGACACACAGCTGATAGTCATACCTGCTGTGGAAAGCCTGCCTCATGAGTCTGGCAGAAAGGGGTAGAAGCACATTTAGATGAAATGACAGCATTTTTTTCCCACTGACACTGTTAACACAGTAGAGGACGATAATTTGAGGTTGTGCAAGAGGAGGCAGACAAACACTAGAATGGTGTCCTTCGGGGGTTACTGAGAAAAAGGAAAGGGTAGGAAAGGTGGACTGCATAGTTGGGAACAAGTGGGAAGTGTCTTCTGATTGTTTCTGTTCCCTCAGAAAAATACCAAGCAAAGTCACCAGCTAAGAGTGAAAAGATACTGGGAGTTTGCGGAAAAAGGAGGAGTGTGGAGAAATTTTCATAAGCATTTGTGTTGGGGACCAACACAATTGAGTCTAGGGAACATCAAAATTTGTTCTTGTCCAGCCCTTGAGCCAGATCACAATGTGGAAACTCCTCACTCTTTTCTGGTCACAACTGGAAGCCCTAGAGTTAGTGACTATTGTGGCAGTAACAGAGCTAGACAAGTCCTGTTAAACAGGATAAGGTACCTGGGGAGCTATAGTTTCCTTATTGCCTCCTTGTCTTGACCTTATCTTTTAAGAATGCTTTGCTCTTCTTACTCCCCACCGTAGTCAATGTTACTGTTCCCAGAAACACCCACTGCCCTTCACACTGTCCTTGACTCAGATGCAATGAATAAATACCAAGAGTCTGGGTGCCTCGGGGCCTTTTGTTTCCCTGCTCTCTTTCTTCCTGCCTTACACTGCAACTCCCAGTAGGAGACTGGGGACTCACTGTAGGTGTTCCCAATAACTGGTGCTATGAAAAGGGTCACTAATACATTTGGAAAGAAACAGACTGGATACTTACAATAGTTATGCTTCTACCCAAAGACCTCCCTTAAGGTCCAGTCCAGGAATTCAAAAAAGCATGGTTTTCTCCAGCTGTGTTCAGCTACAAATGGATAGAGGGTTGAACTTGTCACAGAGTTTGGCTGGGAGAGAAGGAACAATGCATTGAGGATGCGTGCGTAATGGATTGTTGCATCACAGCTGCATGGAGAAGGGCATCAGAAGGTGATATTTGAGAGCTCCTGCAATGCAAAATCTGCTGAGGACCCTGCTGAAACCAGTCACCCATGCTGGAGCACCCCCAGTGAACCACCTGCACTCAAACCCCAAAGGGAGCCTAATCTGCACCACTGTGGATGAGGCAGAGGGCAAGACTCATCCAGGGACTCTCAAAGCAGAGTGCTCAGGAGGCTGTGAGTGTCAGGATAGGAAAGAGAAGAATCCCCAGGCCCTGGAGTTCCCTTTCACCCCCAAAACACACAGAGTCCTGAAGCTGTGCATAGTCCAGGACTCACACTGTTTAATATACTCCAAGAGAAAAGATAAAAATTAGTATTTCAGCCCCAAAAAGTAAAAGTTTTCATCTCGATAGAGAACCCTTAGTAAAACCTACACAGGCACTGTAATACATTACATTACTGTTAAATATGTTTCTGGATCTTCCTACCAGGTTTCTCCCTACCATAAATCCTGCAGCAGGAATACAGTTACTTGCCAGATATGGTGACACACACATAATTCCAGCACTCAGGAAGCTAGAGCAGGACGATCTCCACGAGTTCAAGGCCAGTATGGGCTACATAGTGAGTTCAGGGCCAGCTTGAATTACACAGTAATTACGTGTCTGGAAAAAACAAAAAAGTGGAAAATCAGACTTAATATATATGAGGAGTTTGTATTATGATTTCATCTTTTCTCTTTTTACTCTTTTCAAAATCAGCAATATTTCAGACAGGGGCTGCTCTGTTGCCTGCTCAGGCAGTGAACTGTCAAAACCAACTTGAAAAGATCAAGTTATGTGAGTAAAAAATAACCTTTGATTGTAAATCACTAAGGTTTTGTGATTATTTGGCTCTGCAGAATAATATAGCCTCAGTATACTAACACAGCCACCTAAGGCTAGCATCAGCAAAGTCAGTAAAGGACTAGAAAGTAAATATCTTAGGTTTTGCAAGTTAAATAGCCTCTGTCACAACTACCGAACACTACCTTTGAAGCACAGAAGAACTCACAAACAACATGTAAATGAATGAGCACAACTATTTTCTAATAAAACTTTATTTACAAAACCAAGCAGCAGCCATATTTGACCAACTCCTGTGAAAATATTTAGGTAGCTTAGCCACTTGCTAAAAATTCTATAAGCAATTGACATCTCTGCTAATTTTACTCACCTAGTTTTATTTCTGTAAGCTTTTTTTTTTTTTTTTACTTAAAATGACAGAATGAACTTTGTCATGTTGCTTCTTAAAGTTTGTAAGAAAGGGTAAGTAAGCCTTAAAAGGATGAAAGGCATGGGATGACAGATTTAATATTTCTTGATGGGTAAAAGGGGGAAAAACAACTAGAAACATTATCTAGGCTGACACGAAGCCTTCGAAGGCAATTGAGAAGACATGGAGAAAGAGAATCAGAGAGAGATACAAGGCTGAATTAGGGATAACAAGAAGAGCTTTAGAAATGTGAAGAGAAATAACATGTAAGAGAAATTGAGTGAAGCTAGAATTTATGTGTTCAGCTGTTTTCAACAGAAACCAGAAAGCAAGCTTGTTCCTCTGCTGCCACCTTCAGTATTTCAGGATCCAGATCCAACTTTTGTAATTTGTACTAATGAGTTCAAACAGCTCGAATACCCCATGAATACAGTTCCCACCTTTTATTTTAGATACATCTTGCTGCAGTCCACCAAAACTTAAGAATGGCAGGGCATGACTAAGTGATCTTAATGGCAAAGATGATGAGATCGAAGACTGAGGCTACATTGGGAGGGAAGTTATTGTAGCGGGTGGGAAGATGCCAGGTAGAGGAGGGGGTTCCCAACAGAGCCTAATCTTGTCAATTATAGAGCTGGGCTTGCAGGCAGCTGGACAATTCATCAAAAGTGTAAAGTCATTTAATAGTTGTTATTAATAATGACCTAGATCTGGAGGTGTGGAATGTAAGCAGAATTATGGACTGACAAATTATGGACTGACTCTGGGTAGACCTGAAGTAGAGAAGCAGGGTCTGACTGTGTCCCCTACATTTTGTTATATCTGGGCAGGGGTAATAAGATCACAGAGATACAGTCTTTTCACATATTAGCTAGATTCACCCTGTATTAGTCATGTTCTGTCACTGGGATAAAGTATCTGACAAGTACAACCTAAAGGCGGAGAGGTTTATTTTGGCTCACACTTTTGGGAGCATTCAGGCCTTAGTCGGCTGGTTCTAATGCAGAGACATCATGCTAGAAGGGTGTGGTGGAAGAACGCAGCTTACTTCATGGCAGCCAGAGAGCAGAGAGTGAACACAGGATCCTGAGGCAACATTACAACCTTCCAAACCACGTAGCTAGTGACCTCTGACCAGGACACACCTCCTGACAACACATTCAGCCATGAACTTATCAATGAATTGATCCACTGAGGAGTACAGTGTCCCTCATGATCTGGTCACCTCCCCAAATCCCCATCTCTGAACGTAAGACTTTTAGGAGACGTTCTATTTCTAAACCATAACACACTGTACTGTTGCATTACAATTACTTAAGAGTGCAACTTTACCAAGACTGAGTTGGGCCAAGAATAAGTCATTTTTGGCCTTTGTAAACCCAGCTCTCATTCAGTAGCTAAGAGTTAGCCACTTAATGAATTTGTTTCTCTTTCCTCTTGATAAAAAGCAGAATTTTCAAAATGTGGTAAATTTCAGTCCATTGGAATGGAGATTGAGAACACCGTTCCTGTTAACTCTCAGGGTGTGTGTAATAGCTGATACATGGTGTCAACTTGAGCAGGTTAGAGGTTTAACTGAGGGACTCAGCAGGGGGCCAGAGGCCTTACTTTGTAAACATCTTCATCTTGTGCAAGAGGAGGACATGGAGATGGCGTGAGTGCTCAGGCGCTAGGGAGTGGTAACCAGTTGACAGTATCAGGGAGGAGAATAGGCTTGCCCTCCCCGACAGCCTTTGGCTCTTGCGGCTTTTGCTGCCTTCCACCACCATGAACTGCTGCCCTTCTGCCACACCACTCTGCCTTGTGGCCAGCTGATTATGGACTGAAACTTCCACAAGCTGTGACCTAAATAAACCTTGTCTTCTTTAATTTTGGGCATCAGGTATTTTGTCTCAGCAACAAGAGAAAAGTAAACAAGACAGTGTGCCATCTATTTTCCACACGTTCACCCTAAAGTTACCCTTCTGTATTTCGGCCCATTGTTTGAATTTCTATACTCACCAACAGAGTGCAAAGAAATGATCAAAGCGTTGCTGTAATCACTGTGGTTATAAGGTGTATTTTGTTTCACACTGATCCCAGGCTGGGACTCAGACTCTTGCCATTGTAGGTCTACCTGGAAGACAGACTGAATAGGAAATGTCCACTGTCACCCTCTCGTGGCATGTACTTCCAGGAAGGTAACCATGGTCCATCACCCACTCTCTAGTGTCAGATATGATATGTAACATCCAAGTATTTGGAGGATCAAATGCTTTTGCTTCTGAAAATAATACTTACATAATAAATACAGATCTATTACCGACCTATGGTACAAGTACAGTGCAACTGAATACAGCTAAGTAAGCAAGATTACAAAATCCAAATGAAAACCAGGAAAATCCAGGGGAACAGGATACTTCACAATTCAGTCATGCCTTCTCTGCTCCTAATCAACAGATTACTAAGTTTTGCATTTTTCTTATGGTTGAAAAGACTTCACTTAGCAAACACACACACACACACCTCTTCTTAATCAAACGCCTCTGCCTCTTGCACTAACCTGTGAATTCCTTTGCGAGAGGCCACTTTTTAATTGTCTCTGTCACTCCAACTCAAGCACCTGGTAGACCTCACTGACTGTTTTTAAATAAATCATTCATTGATGGTTTATGGAGTCAAAAAATTGCTAATTCAATTCTAGGAAACATGGCAATGTCTAAGTTCTATCAGTCAACTCAGCCATGGAACAAGCAATATGGTCCTACAGGCTTTTCCACTGAACTTGGCTGTGGACCCTAAAAACATCTCAGACCCTATGGGTGTAATATCAGAAATGCAACAGGAATGCAGAAATACACACCTGCCATTCTGTCTTTGTGTTAGTCTTTTTTATTGCTATACTAGAATATCCTCGACTGGATAATTTATAAAGATAAGAAATTTACTCCTTACAGTTTGAGAAGCTGGTAAGTTCAAGAGTACAGCACTGGCTTCTGGTGAGGGGTACATTATCCCATGGTGGAAGAGCAGAAGAGTGAATGCATGAAAAAAAGGAAATCACAAGGGCTGGGCTCACTTTATACAATCTGTTCCCGGGATTGAGAAATCAGTCCTGTAATAATATTAATCCATGTTCATGGTCTATGTTCATGGCAGTCTGACTTTTTGTTACTGTAACAGAATAGCCATGACTAGGTTATTTACAAAGAGGGTCATTTGAGCTCATAGTCCTAGAGACTTGAAGGCATTGTTAATTTCACTTCTGTTGAGGGTGTCATACAACCTGAATTTATGATAGCAAAACAGCAAGTGGATGCATGCAGAAGAGAGAAAACATGAAGGGTAAACTTCTTTATGACGATACACAGTCATGGTTATGAATTTAATCCCGTGAGAGAAAGGACTCACTCAAGCAAAGCAATATAGGGAGGATATTTTGCCAGTTATTCCAAGGACAGAGTACTGTATCAATATCTAGAAGACATGAAGATCTAAAAAATTGAACCTTCCAAAATAAAAGATCCAATCAAAAATGGGCAACTGAAATAAACAGACATTTCTGAGAGAAGGAAATACAAATTGCAGAAAAAAGTGTTGGTCATTTTGGACTGTTAGAAAAATACAAATCAAAACACTGAGAGTCCATCTTACTTCAGAAAGACAAGCCATCATCCAAAAATGCTGGCAAGACTGCAAGGGAAAAAGAACTTTTCTAATATTGTTGGTGAGAATGTAAACTAGTACAACCATTATGGAAATAAGTATGGAGATTCCTCAAAACTAAAACTAACAATGCCACTTGATCCAGCTATTCCTATTCTATCTCCCCATAAGAGTTACAGACATCATATTACAGTGATGTTTATAGTACCACATTTCACAATAGCTAAATCTTGGAAGAGCCTTGTATGTCCATCAGCAGATGAGTGGATAAGAAGTGTGTTATTATACAAATGGAGTACTATTCTGTCTTAAAAAAAATAAATGAATCATTTGTAGAAAGTGGATGTACCCTGAGACCATAATATAAAGTGAAATAAATCCTACAAACAAGCTTAAATATCTCATGACTCCTCTTATAAGAGAAATCCAAAATATAAAGAGAAAAATTTTAAAGACAGATATACGAAATAGCTCTTAGATAGATCTTTCTCAAAAAGAAAGGGGACCATCAGGTGTGTGGCACATGCCTGAACTCCCAGCACTCTGGAGACTGAGGCAGGAGGACCACTGGAAATTTGAGGCCAGCCTGGGCTACATAGTGAGTTCTACATAGTGAGTTCAAGGCCATCCTGGGCTACATAGTGAGACTTTGTCTCAAAAAAAAAAAAAAAAAAAAAAAAAAAAAAGGAACCAACATAGCAGTAGGAAGAGGGAAGAGGGAGGAGATTAAAAAAAAAGAATAAAATATATTATGTACACGATTCATGGAGTGCATAGAAGAACTGTAAACAAATACTAATAAAAAGTTAGGGCCAGGGATTTAGCTTAGTGGCTCAGGCACTTGTCTGGTGAGTGTGAGGTCATGAGTTTAATCCCTGGTACCAAAAAAAAAAAAAAAACTGAAAAAGATGTTCATCTTTTCAGGACAGCTTCACCTCCATGACCCACACACCTTTTACTAGCCCTACCTCCCAACACCGCTAAATTGAGGAATTAAATCTCAATGCGAGTTTTGGTGCGGACAAACCACATTTTGGCCATGCATACTCCTATGTAGCCACACCTCCCAACACTGTTGCACTGAATTGAAGTTTCAGTGTGAGTACTAGAGGAGGCATTCACTCCATAGAAAACCCTATACTCCTGGAATGAGCCTGTGGTTCCTGAGCCACCTCACGATAGTTTGGGGAGACAGTAACAGCAGTGTGAAAGTTGCTTATGTTTCAGCTTCTTCCAGATCACAATGACCTTGAAACAGAGTAGGATCTCTAGTGACTCATGAATACTCATTGCTACTTTCTCCTTATAGCTAGCAGAACCATAGCCATTTAAAAGCAGTGAGTCTTTCTGCTATAGCCATAGATTGGTTCTTTCAATTCTGATTACTTTTTTCTTAAGGAAATACCAGGCTTTAAAAACCATTTATAGCCAGATGTGGTGGTGTATGCCTCCAAGCTCAGTACTCTGGGAGGCTGACACAAGAAGATGGCAAGTTCAAGCTCAGACAGGCAACTTAGTAAGACCACATCTCAAAATAAAAAATTAAAAGGGCCTCATATACAGTTCATTGCAAAGGCCAGTACAATTCCTGGTACTGGAAAAAAAACCTGGCAGAAAACATACAAAAGAAGTATACCTTGATGAAGAGCATTGCTCACAATATTGTTTTGTCTCTCTGCCAAACAAATAGATGCAAGCTGCTGTCCTTATGAGTTCCCTTAGGAAGTTAACCAAGCTTGCAGAACTGGAAAACTTAATTTTCTAGATTGGTACAAGTAACAGGATACAGTTTTAACAGAGCCAAATGGACATAGAGTACATATACAGATAAGTATAGGTATACCTATTGAGTTATAACTGCCAATAAAATCAGAGCCAGGTTGTGAGACCTTTATGCCCCATTAAACTTCATTTCCATCTGATAAAGAACAAGTGGGTTAATTACATTCAATGTGAAGAAGCCCATGACAATATCATCAAAATTCTAACACCAGTAAAAAGATCACCCAGGTGTCAGTGTGAGTTTATTGACCAAAGCATCACCTCTCTCTGGGGTAAAATAATTTAGAGATGAAGGTAAAGACACTCTAGTTCATGGTACAGGAAGGGAAAAAAGCTTGATGATGAAAAAAAATTACCTTGCTGGAGAAAAAAGTTTATGACCCCTGATGCCCAACATCATGACCCTGGTCCTGCTCTCCTTTTCCTCTGTGATCTTGCCAGCTGTTCCTTGAGGCTGACCAGGGCACTGCAAAGCTCACTGAGGTCATCCTAGCAGAAGAGAGCATTGGGCTGCCTTTGAGGAATAAATATCTGCTGGGCTTGGGTCAGGCATGGCATCCTTTCTTTGGGGCAGGTGACTTTGGTGTCTCTCTTCCACACATACTTGATGACAGCATGCAAGATCTTCCCTTCTGTGAGTGTAGTTCACATCTCAGGAGGGAGGACCCACTTTGATCTTTGGTGAAGCCATGGGAGATGTCACCCAGGTCACCTGCAGCTCATGAGGGGAGTCTGGCACTATGTACCAGGGTGACAGATATCAGGGGTCTCTCACCGTCCTATACATAATTGTCTTTTTTACTATAACTGTGCACCTATCCACTTTTAAGAAAGAGGTCTCAAGGGAAACCACCACCACTATGTAAAGTCTGAGACTGCAAAACAAATCTTACAATGATTTACACAAAATCAAATTAAAATTTGACTAATTGGAGAATTTGACCCCATTTTGATTTTCTTTTTCTTTTTTTTTTTCGGTGCCCATTTTGATTTTCTATAGAAGAAACAATAAATGAGTTTACTGAAAATGTTTAATTAAAAATGTAATGAGATGAGACTAGACAAATTGGTTATTTAAATATATTGTAAAGTTATGATAATTAAAATACGATACTACTAAGAGAAGAAAAACATAGATGTAAGAACCGGAATACATAGCCCAGATATTGATTTTCTTCCATAGATGGGTTTCCTAGACACTCCTGGGTACATAGCCAAAGGAAATAAAATCAGCATACAAAAGAGATACGCGTATATTGATGTATATTGTGGCCCTATTCACAACAGCAAAGAAACAGAATCAGTGTAAGCACCTACCAACAGATGACTGCATAAAGAAAATATGATATATATATATATATACACACACACACACACACACACACACATACAATGGAGTATTATTCAGTCATAAAGAACAAAATCTTGTCATCTGCAACAAAATGGAAAATAACTGAATACTCTCATTTTAAGCAGAAAAAGTCAGCCTCATAAAGTTAAAAATTGTAACTGCCTTATTAAACAAATAAAAAATAAATATAAAAACAAAGGAAAAGGGACAGAAAACTAGAGGGGCATCTTCTAGTGACAGAGAAGTAGATTAGGACTAGGGGGAAAAGAAGGAGGTGGAGATAATGGGCATGAAAATAATCAAAATATGTTATTCATATTCTTATTCTTATGTACTATTTATATGTACCAATAAAAAATTTTACAAACCTTTAATTAGTAAAATGTATTTCTTAATAGATAATATTTATACATATTATGAGGTACATTATGATATTTTAATTCATGTATACATTGAATAATGATCAACTTTGGACAACTACCAAATTCATTCCCTTAAATTTTTATCACTTTTTTATTGTCAATACATTCAAAATTCTCTAAGTATTCTGAGATATACATGCAATATTTTTAACTATATTCACTCTTTTGTGCCATAACTTGTTCTTATCTAACTATATAATAGATCTAATCATGAGCCTCTCCCCTTCTTTCCCTCTTTACTCTCCCCTGCACTGAGTAACCACCATGAATGGTGAATTTCTGTGAAATGAATTTTTCTACCCATGATATCAGATAGTGTTTGTCTCTGTGTGCGTAGTTTATTTCTCTTAACATGCTGTCCTTCAGGACTATTTAGCATGGCCAGCCGAAGTGTGGAAGCAAGGGATCAGACTCCAAAACATGCCCTGGAGGAAAACAGGTACCTTGAGGTAGCGGGGATATGGAGAAAGCCAGATATGGGAAGGTAAACGGAAAGAAAAACAACTGAACCAAAATTCAGTGTCAAGGGAATCTGAAAGGGAAGCCAGACCACTCCTGGATTGTGGCACACTTTACACCCAGGTTCAGCATACACGCTATTTTGGGAGAGGAATGGGCTCCATAAGGGAGGAAGACAACACTTCAGAAGTAGCTCAGCTAATAGAACAGGTTCACAGTCACCCTGATCTCCCATGTGGAAGAGGATCACTGCGAGTGAGATAACCACAAGCCACAGCATCAGAGAAACTGAAAGCCTGAGAGCAGTGTATGAGCCAAGACTGGAAGGCATTCAAGAATCTGAAAACAAATGTGCCACTCTGATTATGGAACTGAATCTGAATGCCGATAGGATTGTGCCTGTAACATGTGCAACAAAGATTAAGAACTAATCAGTATTTTAACCTAAGGAATACATTTAAGGCATATCAGAGTAACCGTTACCAAAATGGTGCATAGATGATCCAAACATAAACTAACTACCAGCAGATTAAGGTCTGACAATCTCAGTTTCCCTCAATCTATATATAATTATATAATTATAATTTTCTACTTAATTATAATTCTCTACTTCTTCAGCCTTCTTCTCACTCTCAGAAGTCTCCTCTCAAAACCCCTCAACACTAGTTCTTTATTTCAGCTATGAAAATAACTTCAATAGAATCCAACTTCCTGTTTTTCACCTATTGCTATTTCTTTTCTCTTCCTGTTTTTTAAATGACTTAGTTTTCCTTTTTCTCTTTGTTTCCTTTCCCCCTTCCTCTACATCCCAGTCTCACTATTGATGAAGTATATTTCAGTATGTAAGGAGTATTGAATAAAGGGTGAAATTGTTAAAAGAAGCTTTAATGTACATGATTGATGTACAGTTGGATCTGTTGATGTTTCTATAAGCTATAGGAATTCTTGCCTTGCAACAGTGATTGAGTCCAGTCCTACTGAAATGAGAAGTTTGATCAGGTAGATTAATGCCAAGAAGCAAAGAAAGTCAAGGTTACATAACTGGAAAGCATACACTAAAAAAACAATCTCCATAGTAAGCACAAAGTCTTTTCATTCTAGTTGATCTTCAATCCTGAGCACAAGTAAATAAATAAATTTTAAAATGAAACAAATAAAGAGAAAACAAGGCAAAAAATGTCTCTAAAAATTCCCAATTCCCCGACAGTAGATCAATCCAAGCAAAATCAGTGGAGAGAAAATCAAACACCAAACAGTGAAATTGTACAAAATTATGAAAAAGAAACAAAGAAAGTTGGTGAGATCAAAGATGCTATAACTAAACAGATATTGGAAAAGATATACAAATTAATCAATAAGTTTAGGGAAAATTTAAAGAAAAAATTATAGCAGTTAACCAAAATAATTCAACACATGAATGATAAATTTAGCAGAGAATTAAAATTCATGATAGTTACCAAACAGAAATTAAGGAGATAATTCCATTCAAAGCAAAGGCAGCAGAAGTGATAAAAGTGAAGAGAAAGTACCGGAATTAGAAGACAGGCCTGATACACATGGCTGTTTACTCAGAGATACATTTAAAACGAGAGCAAAAAAAACTGACACAGCAGTTTCCAGATGACACTAACCAATCTGAGATTAATTAGCAAAAAGGAGTTAGCAAAAAGTCAGAAGGATGCATAAATGGAATAAAACAATCTATTATTGGGTAGGAAAAACAAATACAATGAAATTGGCCATACTTCCAAAATTGTTATATGGATTTAACCCAATTCTGATCAAAATACCAATAGCATACCTCACGGAATTAGAAAAAATCTTAAAATTCATTTGGAATCATAAGAGGTCTATAATAGTAAAAGCAATTCTGGGCAACAGAAGCAAGGTAGGGGACATCACAATCCTTGATCTGAAGTTATATTACAAAGCTACCATGATTTTAAAAAAAAGAAATCCAGCATGCACTGGCACCAAAAAAAAAAAAAAAAAAAAAAAAAAGACCTGAGGTTTAACAGAAAAGATTAGGAGATACAGAAACAACTCTAAACATACTCAGTCACCCTATCTTTGACAAAGGGACCAAACACCTTCACTGGAAGAAATATAGCCTGTTTAATAAAAGGTGCTTGAAAAACTGGCTTTCCAAATGCCAAAGGTGAAAACTAGACTCACATCTCTCACTATACACTAAATTAAAATAAAAATGGATCAAAGATCTGACTATTAAAACAGAAACACTAAATCTACTGGAAGACAGAATAGGCAGAACTTTTGAAGACATTGGTGTGGGCAAAGACTTTATGAACAAAACTTCAGTCACACAGGAAATATCACAAAGAATTGACAATTGGGACCTCATCGTATCAAAAACCTTTTGCACAGCAGTAGAAACCACCAACAGAATGAAGAGACAACCCATGGTATGGGGGAAAAATTGCCAGGTGTTCCTCAGGCACAGGACTAATATCTAAAATATATAAAGAATGTAAAAAAAAAAAGAACCCTCAAATTTAAAGATCCATTACAAAAATGGGCATCTGAAATGAATAGACACTTCTCAGATAAAGAAGTAGAAATGGAAAATGAATATATGAAAGATGTTCAACATCACTGATCATTTGAAAGATGCAAATCAAAACAATGCTGATATTCCATCTCATCCCAGAAAGAATGTCTATCATCAAGAAATCAACCAATAACAAGTGCTTGCAGGATGTGGGAGAAACGGAACCCTTCTCCACTGTTGGTGGAAGTATAGACTGGTGCAATCACTATGTAAATCAGTGTGGAGATTCCTCAAAAAGCTAAAATTGGTGGTTCCATTTGACTCAGCTACTCTCCTTCTTGGTGTCTTCTCAAGAGGATTAAAAGCATCATACCACAGTGACATATGAACATCCATGTTTATAGTGGCACGGTTTGTAATAGCTAAATCTTGCAAACAGCTCAAATGCCCATCAACCAATAAATGGATAAAGAACATATGGTATTTTTTTATACAATGGAGTACTATTCAACCATAAATAAGGATAAGCTTGAGACATTTCTAGGTAAATGAATGCATCTTGAGAGAGTACTCTTAAGAGAAAGAAATCAAACACACATATTTAAATCTCACACTGTTTCTCTGGTGCGAGAAACTATAAAGGTAAATAAGGATCAAAATGCATAATACATATTGGTGAATGGGAAGAAAATGTTCCAATGGTAAGAGGAACAGGGAAGGAAGAGTGGAAAAGGAAGAAAGGAGAAAGAAAAAATAAAATCTCTAAATAGAAAAAATAATTTTGAATTTTACCAATATGTGAAATAATACATATACTTTTTTAAAAATAGCAAATTACAGGGTAAATAATAGGAAACACAGATCTTTTGTAAATGAGAAAGGGATCTATGATGAATATAATCACCATGCACTGCAAACATGTACTAATAAAAATATAGTATCTTTCAGTACCACCAATTTTTTTTGCAAATGACAGGAATTCATCTTATGTTGATAGCTGAATATTTATTCCTGTGTGCCTATATTTATCACTTTTATTCAAGTATGGAAATTTAGGTTCACTGTATATTCTGTCTACCATGAATAGCTGCATATAGGTGGACAAATGTCTCTGACACAACAATTTCATTTCCTTTAAGAATACAGTTATGCAATAGTAGGATTGTCACATTCAAAAATTTTTTCTGAGACCAACATCTTGAAGCATTTCCCCCATGTTTTCTTTTAATGTTGCATAGTTCTGTGACATAAATTTAATCCTTTAATTCATTATGGGTTGATTTTGTTGTCATTGTTGTTGTTCTGTTTTTTGAAACAAGGGCTCACAATGTAATTCAGGCTGGCCTTAAACTCATGGTTATCCTCTTGCCTCAGCCTCCTGAGGGCTGGGATTACAGGTATGCACCACCAGACCCAGCTAGAGTTGATATTTTTATATGAGAAAAAAGTTTCATTCTTATGCATTGTGGATAGCAAGTTTTACTAACAGCACTTTTGAAGTGATCGAATTTTTCCCCATTATGTGTTTTTGGCTCCATTATCAAAAACCACTTGGCTGTAGTATGTGGGGTCATTTCTGGAGTTTCTATCAGAGAGAAATTGTGTGTGTGTGTGTGTGTGTGTGTGTGTGTGTGTATTTATGCCAATATAATGCTATGCATTTCCTATAGCATTGTAATGTATTTTGAAGGCAATGCAATGCAATGCAATGCTTCCTAATTTTTATTTTTGCTCAAGAAGATTTTGGCTATTCAGAATACTTTTTACTCCATGTAAAGTATAAAATTTTTTTCTATAGAGTTCTTTGAAGAATGCCTTTGTTATTTTTATGAAATTTGTATTGGCTATGCAGACTACCATGTACGGTATAGACATTTTTATACTACCTATTTCTTGTGGTTAAATCTAAAATACACCCCCCCAAGTTCTCACATATGTGGAAAATGACTTGATCATGTGGACACTATATTCAATAGGAGATTTCTCCTTGGATAAATTTATAGATGAATGTACTGTTAGGAAGTGGGGACTCAGTTGGTGGTGACTTGGGGCATGAGCTAGAAGGGTGTGTTCTTGTTCCAAGCTTTTTCCTTCTCTCTTCACTTCCTGGATGTCATGATGTCAAATGCTTTCCTTTGTCAGGCACTTCCATCATCCCCTTTCTGCCTTGGAGCCAGTAGACTGAATCCTTTAAAACCATGAGCCAAAATAAACTTCTCCTGCTTTAAATCGTGGGCATTACGTATTTGGTTCAGAGATAAAGTGAAATTTTAGGTGGAGCAATTTAGGCAAGAGAAAGCAATAAAAGGGATCTAACACAAAAGGAAAAAAATCAAATTATACTTGTTTACACATGATATGATCCTATATTCAGAACATTCTAAAGACTTCACAAAAATACTTTTAAAGCTGATAAATTCAGAAAGGTATGATACAAAATTAATACTAAAATGTCAAAAGCCTTACTATACATCAATAACGGATTAGCTAAAAAAGAAATGAGGAAAACAATTCCATTCATAATAGTTCCACATAAAATTAAATACATAAGGATCAACGTAACCAAGGAGATGAAAGACTTTGTCTTGGTTAATTTTCTCTCGTTGCTGAGACAAAATACCTGATTCCCAAAATGAAGGAAGGAAAGGTTTATTTAGCTCCCAGTTTGTGGAGGTTTCAGTCCATATTCAGCTGTCTCCAAGGGAAGGTGGCATGGCATAGGGGCAACAGGTCATGGTGGTGGCAGATACCAAAAGCAACAAGAGCAAAAAGGGAGAAGCATGGAGAGAAGACTCTTTATGGCCCTTATATTGTATATAGGTCATACCCACTTGGGTATAGCACTCACACTCATAATTCCTGCATCAGACCATGAGTCATTCACAAACTCTAGACGCCCACCCCATTACTGCATGAGGCTTTGGGTGGACATCCAGACTCAAACCATAGAAGATCTCTACAACAAAAATGTCAGAACACTTAAAGTAATTGCAGATGATGAAAAGACTTCCTATGTTCACATATTGGCAGAATTAATATTGTAAAAATGACTGTATTACCAAAAGAGATGTACAGATCAATTCAATCCTTATCAAAATATTAATGACATTCTTCACAGAAAAAGAAACAATCCTAAAATTTATATGGAAACACAAAAGACTCAGACCAGGAAAAGCAATATTCTTTTCACAGTTGGGAAACATTGCGCTAATAAACTTTATGCAACAATGTTGCCAGATGCCTAGAAATGTTTTAACGGCCACATCTGGAAAATGACCCTGTTCAAAGTATTACTGAACAGTTATTACATTAGTAATTGCCAGTAACAAAAGGGTGCTAGATGATATTTATTTAGCACATTATCTCCCCAATTGGCTTGGTCCTTCATAGGCTAGAAATTAAAATCCTTCACTTCCATGAAATTTTATAAGCCTAGGAATTTCTTGGTGATTTGAAGTTTGGGAGTCATCAGGAAGTGACTAAGAATAAAACTTTCTTCAAGTCAAGTGGTAGGGCAGGGGTTATACTTCAGGGAATGTAAGCCAGGAAGTGAATAAGAACAAATCTTTCTTCAAGCCAACTGTAATTGTGGTTTCAGGGTCACAAGATCAAATCTATTTGAAATTTTATTGAGTACAACTGCTTTTGTGGTGGGTTTGTAGGAAATGCATCAGCAGGCCTGCAGTCAGTGAACTTTTTCATAGCTGGGGTCACATCAACCAAATATGATGTTGGAGCTCAAAGTAATTCCAGAGGGTCACCCAGCACCCTCCTTTTACAGACAGTGAAATCCCAGGAGACCCAGTAACTTTTGCAATTAATATAAAATTATAAAGCAACTAGCAAAGATGCTAACTAAAAGCAGTAACAGACTCTTCTGGCCTCTTCATTCCCCTCCCACAACATCAACCCAAACGTGGTGCAATGCGGCTCCTGGACTATTCTCATCACATATTGCAAGGCTGCGATGGTCAAATGACAGACACTCAAACTGAGAACAGTGTCCATGGCAACATTTCTAAATATACATCTGGAGGAGGCATTGTGTTTCTTTGATTAGAGAGACTGGTTTAGAAAAAAAAGAGAGAAGGAGCTGCCCATACATATTTAAAGATGTAAATAATATTTTTTATCCACATGGAGATAATAACTGAGAGCATGGAAAAGTTCAAGAATTTCCTTTACCTCTAGATGGACTTCAGTTTCAAGTGGGAAAAGTTGCATCCTTAAAGCATCCTTCAAATCTGGGGCTTGTGCTGAAAGATCACAAAAGTCTAAAGGCAAATGGGTAGCTCACATAAAAGGAGTTTATAGGACTGTCCCATCTCACTATGGCCACATGCTGGGCACACTACACTGGTCTCAGTATGACATGCCCCCCTGGAAGCTTCCTCTATCACTCTCTAGTCTGACTCTATGACCCAATTTATCTTATTTCATGTTCCCTCCAGATTTCTCTCATCCTGTGAACAGCTTCATAGAAAATGACTTATTCCACTTTTTCCTTCTATATAATAAATATATTACTTTAATTCTGGCTTACTTTATAGCAGATATTGTTCTAAGGGCTATTAATGTATTAATTATGCCTCATAACACCTCTATAGGATGTCTGTAGAGTGTTTGCAGTAAGTTCAGTAGGTCCATGAGGTAATTTGATTGTTTGATGTATAACCCAAAGCAATGTTCTAGTATGTATTTGTGGTTTGAGATGACTTAGTGGGGGGAAAGAGCAGTTCTAGCACTGTCCTATAATTAACCCTCCACAAAATATTCTGTAGGGGTAGCTTTCAAATCTCACCTACATACAGGACAGACTTCTGTGGTGAAGGGAGTATAAGCATTTGCTCTTCCTAAATCTTCCTGTTGGTAAATAAGGGAATATAAGCATTTGCTCTTCCTAAATCTTCCTGTTGGTAAATAAGAAAGGCATACGTTCCTATACACTCTCCAGACTAATCATCGCAAAGAATTGTTAAGACCTTTTAAACTTAGCTAAACAATGTGCTTTGGCCAAAAGAAAAATACACAAATCCCTTCCAAAAATCTATTTCAATCATAGAAATTATGTGATATCAACACCACTTTCCCTTGGATACTGACTAGTATCTTTGTAATATACAATACTTCTGCATCTGTGGGTTCTGCATAGATTCAACCAACTACAGATCAAAAATATTTAGAAATAAATGAGTCTCTACTGAACATGTAGAGATTTTTCTTGTCATTATTCCCTAAGCAATAATGTATAACAAGTACTTATATAGTAGTTACATCATATTAGGTATTATAAATATCACAGATAATTTAAGGTATATGGGATGCGAAGAGGTTATATGAAACACTGCATCATTTTATATAATGGGCTGGAGAATCAGCTTATTTTGGTACCAAAATCATGGAACCAATCACTGAATGATACCAAGGGATGCCTCTATTAATGACTTTATAGCCTAACTTGTCATAAAAAGAATTTGAGTCACACTATATTCATTTTTAATATACTACTCACTGTCTTAGCTCTATCTTTTAAATATTTGGGAGTTGAGTAATAAGTCATCTAAGAAGCTTTTCGGTCATGCTTAAGAAAAACATCTATAGTCATTTATAGATTATCTCAACTGTAGCTCCAAAATAAAAAAGATAAAATAATGAGTTCATAACAAATAAAGTGGTATTTTTTACTACATTCTATATGAATGGACTGACCCACATAAATCAGTAACTGTGAGATTTCACTTATTTTTGGTAACTATAAACACTTCCAATCCTTAAATATAATGCAGTTGATTTCCTTGGTGTTGTGTTCAGAATGAACTCCAGCTCATCAGCCCTAAAGCCCAAGCTAAAACTGCAAGCTATACAAGTAATGCTTTGAGCAGCACCTTCACCGCCCCACACATCACATGCACACAAATAAAACAGAAGTAGCTCAACCCTGCTTGATAAATGAGAGCAAAACCAGTTCTTATGTAAGAGGCAATGCACACCTCATCCAGTTACATAATTAAGCATATTTGGCAGGCGAGGCCTCATAAGACTGGAATACCCGGCTTCACTGTAATTCTTCCAACATAGGTAGGGATGGGAAAAAAGATCAAGATACGTCAATGTAATACATTGAAAACACCTGCAGGAGTCTTTTAATGGGTCACATCTAAATAAACAACCAATTTGCCTATATTAGTGAAGATGTTCATCTTCAAATTGCCATTCTCCTGACTTTTTTGGTCCACTTTTGGTTTTAAAACCAATCTCTTCAAAAGTGAGTTCTAGGGTTGGGGTTTAGCGCAGTATTAGAGTATTTACATATCATGTGTGAGGTCCTGGGTTCAAACTCCAGCATCACATATGCAAAACCAGAAGCATCAGCATTACCTAGAACTTGTTAGATAAATTTCTGGCTGTACCTAAGATATAGTGAATCTGACACTCAGGAAGCACTTAGCATCTTCCAGCCAATTTGGTATGGGCTACAATTGGAGACCCTCAGGTGTAAACAGCTCTATTCATCCTTAGAAGACAAATACTAGCACACGTGAACATGTGTAATTTAAATTAATTACTATTATATTATATATAATATATACCAGAGATTTAGTTCAGTGCTGCAGTACCTCCCTGGCAAGTATGATGTCATGAGTTCAATTTGCTGGTACCACTCCCCAAGAAATATATATACGTAAAACAGAAAGTACCTTGGTGTATTTTATTCTATTGTAAAAAATTCAAACATACTCTTGGTACCTTGAAGACTAAAGTTATTCCCATTCATACCTAGAAAAGCAAAATATTTAGGAAAAGGCTGGAAAATAACCTGTCTAAATTGCAAAAAGAGTATTTTTAAACTGGGTTTTAAACTGGGTCGGGGATTTAGCTCAGCGGCATAAGCGCCTGCCTTGCAAACCCGCAGTCATCAGTTCGATCCCCGGTACCAAAAAAAAAAAAAAAAAAAAAAAGGTAACATCCAACATTTCTGTTTTATAGAAAAAAGAAAAACCCTTAACTTTAAGAGCCAGATGTCTGTGCTTACCCTTCCATTCATTTATATGCTCTTCCTGTGATTAAGGAGCATGTGATAAAACGATCAGCATCATTTCAGAGGCCAAGACATGCAGAGGACAAACTTACCTACTTAAACATACTATGTCAGTTGCTATCTTCAAAGATATTAGGTTAAAACAATAGGTACACTGAAGACGTTTTGAGACAGAAAGTCTCAGGTCTACTTTCTACTAGTAAAACATAGAATTATCACAATAGATTTAAATCAGAAAGCTCCAAAGTGCTTTGAAAGAATACAACATACAAGAGCAAAAGCAACATCTTTTCTGAATGGGACATGGAAATATTGGGGTGGCACTAACCACAGAGACACACACCTCTCTGCTAAACTGCAAATAATAAAAAGCTTCATAGCAATGACATAAAACAGATATACATGACCATCTATTGTTTATGAGGGCATCTTTTTTCATAGGATTATTATTTAGATAAAAAAACAAACACTTTAAGAAAGTTTGCCTTTTAAAGTTCATTCCACTAACTTATTGCCACACACCGGATTACAAAACACACATCAGTCAAGTCCTATGGATGCTAAAGAAGCATCAATTATCTACTACATTTACTCAATTTGCATTACTACTGAACATGTTACTGACAACTATCTTTGCACTATACTTGCTTATTGGATATCTTTGCTCCATCTTACCTTTCAAGTTATATTTCTTGGTCTTTAATTTTGGCTCAAGTATCAAGTGGACTTCTCTTACTTTTCCCATAGTTCATCAGGAAGTAGATTATAATTTTCACTGAGTCTTATCTGTAGTTTTGGGAATCTTGGAAAGGAAGCACCATCTCCAAGATAACTTTGGAATTGCTACTGCTCATACCCAGTATATCCTCTGTCCCTTACAAATTTGATCACTACCAATATCTCCTGGAAATGCTCTTGGCATCTCATTCCTCAGCACCTGGAGTAAAGGTACATCTCATGTTAGAAAAATGAAAGTCTCTTACCTTCCAAGTTTAATGCTCCAGGGATTGCTCACTCTCTAGGATGAAAGACAACAGGTGCATCTGTTGCTTTTGGGAGGAACCATAACCTCAACAAAGGTACTATGTAGCCAGATGGGCCCTAAATAAATTCAACCAGCAGCCACTAACCAATGGTGTGACATTACTTCCTCAGCACAGTGCACTGATTGCTCAGTGCAGGTCAGATTGTAAATCTGAGTTCAATTTATTTTTAACCTGGTGTCATTGGGGTTCAAAACCTATTAGGTTTAAATTTTAGGTGACATTATAGGATGTGCATGTTTATAATATCCTGAAAAAACATACACAATTTTTAGTCAATTTTGTTGGTGAACTACAGAATGCTTTTATTTCTTATATTTATTCATCTGCATTTTCTCATTTTTAATAATGACTAGTCACTTTTTTATAATAAAAATTGTAAGAGAAGTTAATATGAAAAGAAAAATGTATATTGTTCACTATTTTTATAGGATAATCTGGAGGAAGTTGATTCTGAAAGAAGGAAAGCTAGTAACACTAAAGAAAGAATGGGGACTTTAAGACAATAGGGATGAAAAGGTATTTAAGAGGTAAAATTGGAATTGCGAGGTAGTGAGTTTGAGGTAAAAGAAGTAAACTTGACAAAGCCAGCTGGCAAACGGCTGTAATCCCAGACTATTTGGAGGCTAAAGCTGAAGGACTACAGATTAGAGGTCAATCTGTGTAATTTAGCATGACTCTGTCTCAAAATAAAAAAATTTTAAAGGCCCAGAAATGTAGCTCAGGGGTAGAGTGCTTGCATAGCATGTGCAAGGACCTGGGTTGAATCATCAGTACAGTAAAAATGGCAAATTGATGGGAACAGATGACATAACTGGATATGAAAATGTTAGTAAATGTTCAGATGTGACTCCTAGGTCTTTGGCTTAAGAACAATTGAATGGTACCAACTTTAACCAAAGTAGGAGAGTTAGGAAGAGTCTGGAGATAGGCAAGACGATGAGTTCATATGTGGACAGACAGAGTTTGAGGTTCCCAGAGGACACTCAAATATAGAACACTAGCACAAAGTTGGCTCTGGGGACTTAGGGTGTAGCTCAGTGGTAGGGCACATGCTTAGCATGCATGAGGTCCTGGGTTTGATCCCTAGTAGCACACACACATGCAAAAATTAGATTTATTGCACAAGAGAAATATCTGAACCAGGATTCAGATTAGAAAGTGTTACTAAAGTCAGGGCAGAAGTTGTGATGGTGAAAGAGACTGGGAAAAAGAATAGAGAGATAGAGAACAAGAGAGTTGTGAGAAAGAATGTGAATAGTAACGTAGTTTATGGTATGAGCAGCAAGAAGCCTGAGAAACAGTTTTCCAAGGAGCAGTGGAAGAGGACGGGACCACAGAAAGGATGATGGCAATCTCTCTCAGTAACTGCCCACTGCGTATCGGTCAAATGCCAGGCCAAGTGCTCTTCCCATATTTCCAGCAGCCATGCAGCATCTCCACAAGGAGGGCATTGCTATTCCCCTTTAGGCAAAAGAAAACCGATATCCATGGAGTATAAGAACACTTCTCAGGATCTCACAGCTACAAGGCAATAAAGAAAGGATCCAAACTCAGCCTCTTGGAGTCCAAACTTACCTCATTGTCAGGCTCTCTGTCAGAATGTAGTGCAAATGTCTGTCAACTGGCCTACATCAAGACAGACTCTAGAATGTTGGCTTCCTCTGCACTGTCATTCAGACATCAGAAGTGACAGCTAGCTGCATCTTTTTAGGATAGCCTTGGTCTTCTTAAAATACTCAAACACAGCACAGCTTTCAGAATATCTCCCCCAACCCCACTTCACCTACATCATCTACCCCAGCCTTTCTCTCCAGAGCCCCTGTTTCATCTTCTAATGATCTTTTCCAGCACTAAGACCAGTGCCTGTTCTGCTTGGTTGGTCCTAAACCCTACAAGGTATTAAATATGTTGGATATCACCCCTGCAAATGACTGACTGACCTGTCTAAGCATTTACTTACAGTACGTACAGTAAGCACACACAGGAAGCCATCTCTAATGTCCTAAAATTTGGTAGAATAATTCACACACACACACACACACACACACACACACACACACACCTTCTTCCTTTCTTTTCTTGGCTGAGGAGTGTGCCCAATGCCTCACATACACAAGGCACAAGCTCTACCTGAGCCACACCCTTCCCTCCTGGTCTCATATCTTTTGAAGAAGTAATTTTACTTTCTTACTTAAAACCAAGACTAGTGGAAAAATTAAGTCATAAGCCATAATTTTAGAGGTCAATATTAATAACTTAAACAGTCAAAGATATATGTAGTTAATTTGTTATGTCAAGTAATTCCAGGATGTTCAATATGGACAGAAAAGAGAAAATATTTGTAGGTAGATTAACAAACAAGCCCCAGTTACAAAATACACAATAATACAACAAAAAAAGAGGCAAATCTTCAGATACAGATATCTGTATGGAACATGAAAAAAAATAAAATGTTATACTGAAAGTGATAAGAATTCAAAGATTAGAAAGTTAAGAGTAGTTTAAGATTCACTGAATCTTTCTGCAACTGCCAGAGTAGGATGCAAGAAAAAATGCTGAAGCCATTATCTCTCAAGAGATAAAGTTTCAAGATAAAAGAGATCATCTAAAAAGAACTTTCAGGATTTTTTTCAAATAATATATTCTAAATCACATGCCATGTAGACAAGTCATAGTTTTTTAAAGAAATAAAATATCTGGCCCAAGAGCCAAGGCCCTAAGCAGATGTAAATGTGACTATGCCATGAAGTTGTTTAAGATCACAGGCAGTCAGTCTAGCAGAAATCAGCCAAACAGAAAGAGCAAAGGAACTTGGTTCCCAGCCTCAAAAAGCACTGTTTTCATTGTTGGTTTGGGGAACTTTTTTTTTTCATGGTAAAACTTTGTAATACTAAGCCCCCAAAAGAAAGTACTCAGTGAAATTAGCAAAAAATGAAAAAACAACCCCAGAACAAATGAGTTTAGAGATAGAAGTTGGTAACAATAAAGAGTACTTAAGTCCAAGAAACTTAAGTAAGCAAAAGGGCATGTAGTCAGCAGAGACACACTTCTCTGCCACAGTATGTCAACAAAAAAATGGAGAGAGATGGACTGAGCAGCAATGTATAGAGCTACCCTTAGACCTGACAGATTAAAATCAGTGTTTTTCGTTGTTTCATAAACTTTAAAAGAATCAAGAAAAATGCCCAAAGAGCCAACTTCCACTCCCAACTCAAGATGTACTTTTTTCATTAGATTTTACTTGTACCTTTTGGATATATATATCACATTCTTCACAGAGAATTTGTACCTGTACATGTTTTGTTGTTTTTTTTTTCTGTTCCCCTACCCTCCTTTCAATCCTTCCTCCCCTCCCCATTTACAAAGCTTTCTTTCTATGCTTTGTTTCTATGGAGAGAAATGGACTTTTTTCTCATTTTTTTTTTTTTACTTTTTTCTTCTTTCTTTTCTCCCTTTTTTCTCTCTTGTTCCCCTACCCATTTGAACATTTTCCTATTTCAAAATACATTTTGTTCCTTATTTACACTTTCAGTTTCTCACTTCAGAGAAACAATGCAGTATTTACACGTGTCCAATTTATTTCAGTTAAGAGTATGGGCTCAGGGCCAGGGATTTAGCTCAGTGGCATAAGCACCTGCCTGGAAAGCACAAGGTTGTGAGTTTGATCCCTAGTACCAAAACAAAAAGTATGGACTCAAGGGGCAACCATTTTCCTAGAAATATCTTGAGTGTATCCTTCTTTATGGCATAGTAGGACTCCATTATATTAAAAAAAAAAACTTCTTTATCCATTCACCAGGTGATGGGCACTTCGACTGTTTCCAAGATTTGGCTATTACAAACTGTGGAACTATAAACATGGGTGTGCATATGTCACTGTGGTATGATGCTTTTAATTCTTTTGAGAAGATATTCAGGAGAGAAATGTCAGAGTCAAATGAAACCTGTAGTCCTAGTTTTTTGAGAAATCTCCACACTGATTTCCACAGTGTTTGCAGCAGTCTACATTCTCACTAACACTGGAGAAGGGTTTCTTTTTCCTCACAGCCCAACCAGCATTTGTTATTGGTTGATTTCTTGATAATAGCCATTCTTTCTGGGGTAAGATGGAATTTCACTGGTGTTTTAATTCGCATCTCCCAAATGACAGAAATGTCAAACATTGTTTCACATACTTATTTGCTTCGAGATACAGTCTTAAGGGAAGACCGACACTATCAAAGTTTTTTGGAAAATAAGAAATAGAGGGATTCAGCCTCCATCAGTTCAGAACAGAGTACAGCTGCAACTCAATATCCAAGGGAAATTGGCACCAGGATCTCTAAAGATACCAAAATCCCCAGATGCTCAAGTTCCTTAAACATGGCATACACAATATCTGTACATAACTACACAATTCTCCCATGTACTTTAAATAGTCTTTAAGTTACTTATAATATCCTCTATGTAAATAGTTGTCATACTATTGACATAGGCATTGTTTAGAGTAACAAGAACAAGTTTCATATATTTTCAGTACTGATGCTTTTCGGGAAGGGGGCAGGTACTGGGGATGGAACCTAGGGCCTCATACATACTTGGCAAGCACTCTAACACTGAGCTACACCCCCAGCCCTAGATGGAAGTGTTTCAAAAATCCAGCCATGAGTGCTTGAATTTGTGGATGTGGAGCTAGTGATTACAGAGGGCCAACTGTGCAGAACAATGAGTCCCTTACAGAATTCTGTGACACGCTTTTCAGACTCTAAGGTCTTCCCACTGTTGTGTTCTCATGGGCAAAGTCTTCTCACACCACAGCTAGATGTGTTAGTTCTAGGCACTTCCCCTTACACAGCTGGAAGAATAAACACTCCTGCCATTTTGGGCTGCATGCAAATGAGACATGAGACACTCCTTTGCAACTGCCTTCTGACTCAGTGAAATTACCTGAATGGAAGCCCCAGGTTGGGTCAGTTAGCTACTTCTATTAATTTTTTAAACTGACCTGATTTTTTTCTTCTAGAACAGTTAGGTTCCTAGCAAAACTGAGCAAAATGTACAGAGATTTCCCACATACAGTACCCTCCGCCCCACTTCGCATACACAGTGTGCCCACAGTCTACATCCTTTGTCACAATGGTATAACTGCCACAAGAGATGAATCTGCATCCAGTCATCAGCACCCACAGTCCATAACTGATATGAAGGTTCACTTGATGTTATTCACAGGTTTCACAACCTATCAATTTTTAAACCCATCAGTCAAGTTATTGAAAAGAAGATAAACTTGCATAAATCGCTTAAGCTAGTAACAAATGAAGATGATAAGCAACATGAAATCAAACACGTCTTTGTGGGTTTAAATCACTATCAAATACTTTGCAGGTCATGTAATTATACAGGTGGTTTACAAGGCCTTATTGTAGCAACTTCACCACAGACTAACTGTAGAACAAAAAAAAGAACCACAGATGAAATTTTTTTTAAAAAATCAGAAATCAGAGTTCTGTACATTTTAAGGTCATGGCCTTCACAAAACACATCACTTGAGTTTCACTGACGGACAGCACACTTACGCCCTTTTATTTGTTTCTAATAAGGGCTGGATACACGGCCCAGTGGCACAGTGTCTCCTGGCCAAGCCTGAAGTCGTGAGTTAGATTCCCAGTACAAAAAACAAAAACAAAAACAAAAAACAAACTTTGTGTTTATATTTGTTTCTAGTATATTTTCTTCATTTCCTTTATTCAACATACATATGGCAGTATATGTCTGCTCAGTGTCTCCTTACTGTTATGAGTTAGAGACCTGGAGAATGATTTTGACTTTTCTACTCACAATTCTCCAGCCCCAAAACATGAAATGTTTCTCTACCTCCCAAGCCTTAACTATTTCAGCATCTGTCAGTAGCTGTTTTCTTCACCTAGGATGTCCACCCCACCAGACACAAGCTCTATCCATCTTTAAAAGCCAGCTTAAATGCTACCTCCTGCCTAAGCTTCTACTTCACCATCTAGAACTGGGATTAATGAAATTTGCCTTTGAAGGTAGGAGTTGAGGCATTAAAACATACACACTTAGCAGCTCAAGTGTTGTCTAAAAGAGAAGTCACTCATAAATGGTCGATATTTGTGTTATCTTCTGAACATTTAAATTTACACATGACCTTTGTATTTAGCACACTGTGCTAGGGATTTTTATCTCTTACACTCAGTGATGAGTTTCTTAGGCCAAAACCTGCTTGATTCACCTTAGTACAGTAATAACCCAGTTCACTAATGCTTCTGTTTGCAATGTGGTTCACAAACAAAAGCACTTGGCAGTTTTGTTTCCTTCATTCACTCCAGGGGGATGAGCGCGACCACATCATCCTCCCCAGAGTTGTGAAATGAATTAAGTCCATGAATCGAAATACCACTGAATCTTCTTAAAACATAGCAAGTTTAAAGCAAAGATAAACATATAATTTCATATATAAGTGTTTGATTTTTACATTATTATTATGGAACCAATAAAAACAAACCAATGTATTTAATGATAGGAATGATTTCTATCAAACCCTCTGAGTCACTAAATGCAAAAATGAGATGACACCAAGTTAAAACATGAATAAAAGTATTTACAAGGTATAAATAAACTTACAAAATTATTAGCTAGCCCAATTCCTCCAAACTGAAATATTCAGGATTGATTTACTCGAGTCTTATAAAATTATGGTTCAAAAACACATCCATCACAACATAACACTTCAGAATCTTCTTCATTACTATTTGTGGTCAAACTTGGCTTATAAATGATGTTATAATTTCTTAACAGTGTCTAAAGTAGGGTTTCTCTTACATGAATAAGTGTATTATTTTCGAAGTCCTATAGAAAACCTTAAAGTTTAAAAAATGACCACATTTGTCTATGCAGAAATAAGCATTTTTTTCACCTAAAAAAGTCAGTCTTTTAAAGTATTCCTTTCATATCATGAAACACTAAGTAATTTGTATTCCATTTGACAAATAAAAACCGTAGACAGCACACTATCATACATTTACTTAAATGAAACAGATATCTTTCTCTTTCAATTAGTGCCATTCTTATGTGCTTAGGTACAAAGCTCTTAAAAATCAATATAGTTCCACTAAATTAAAAACAAACAAAACAGAGCAAGCTTCAGTCCTATTCTAGCACTGCCCTTTTCTTCTTGGTATTTGTGTTATGTTAAATATTTTTTAAAATGGAACTGAATAATGGCAGACAAATTCCATATAACAATTAATTTCTCAGAGTTTCTAATGCTTGCCTGGTAAGCATGAAGTCATGAGTCTGATCCCTGGTACAAAAAAAAAAAAAAAAAAAAGAACTGAAGAATTAATTTCAAGCTGGACAAGGCAATGCACATCTGTAATCCCAGCACTTGGGAGGCTAAGCAGAGAAGATTGCTGTGAGTTCGAGGCCAGCCTGGACTACATAGTGAAACTGTGTCTCAAAACAAAAACAAAAATTAATTTCAATAAAATTTGAAAATAAGATTTAGTTTCTGAAATGTGAAAAATGATGAGTAACTCAGAGCACCTCTTGAAAAACTAGTAAAATATACATACAAAAAAGATTATGCCATCATTTTTAGAAGTATCCCTATGATATTCTGCAGCCCAACTAAAGACTCTCTTGAGAAAAATCATGGTCTCCAGTATAAATCACTCCTCTACAGTAAAAGATTAAAATCCAGAATTTATAAGGGAGCTCAAAACCCAATAAAAAATTGTTCAATTAAAAATGGGTAAACAATCTGAACAGACATGTCTCAAAAGAACAAATACAAAAAATAAAAATTTATGAAGAATGCTCAGTGTCATAAATCATCAGGGAAATCTAAATCAAACTACAATGAGATTTATCTCTTCCTAGTTTGAATGACTATTATCAAGAAAACAAAAAAGCCAGATATGGTGTAAGCCCCAGCCAGTTAGAAGACTGAGGCTAGAGGATTGGAGGTTCAAGGCCAGCCTAGACAATATACCAAGATCTTGTCTCAAAAGAAAAATGGGCTGGAGAAAATTTCTAGTACCACATTTTTTTTAATGCTGAAAAAATACTGGCAAGATTAGAGGAAAAAGGAACTCTTATACATTGTTGTTGGGAATGTAAATTAGTATATAATCTATAATTATAATTCAGTATATAATAAATGTACCTGTGCCACTTCTGGGTATATCCAAAAGAAAGAAATCAGTATATCAAGGAGTGATCTGCATGTTCATGTTTACTGCAGCACCATTCATAATAGCTAAGATACAGAAATAATCTAGGGGTCCATCAACAGATGAATGGATAAAGAAAATGTTATATATGCATAATAAAATATTATGGACTCATAAAAATAACATAATCCAGTCATTTTAGAGCAAAATGGATGGAACTTGAGGTCAGTCTGTTAAATTGAATGAACCAGACATAGCAGAACATGTATGTTCTGTCTCATATAGAAGCTAAAATGTCAACCTGAATATAGAATAGTAATTATTAGAGGTTGGGACAGGTAGGAGTGAAAGATATGGAGAAAAGGAGGCTGAATTGCATTAGCACACACTGTACGCCCTGTTGAAATATCATCCTGAAATCCACTAATATGTGCCACTAATAAATTTTAATCAAAAATAAAATAACTGTTCTAAAAACAAAACCACTACTCTACAAAGCCAGTGTTTGATTTTAGAATAAAACACTTTTATTCTGTGACACCTTTGGTTCAATTCCCCTGTCCAAAACCAGATATTTTTCCCCCTCTTTCTTAGGGGAGAAAAAAATGGACTTAAGCAACTTAACACAAGGCTGTACAAGTCTTTTCCCAGAAGATAAAACATTGCAACAAAGGAAGAATATGTTATGCTTGCAAACTGCCTATAAGAATTTTCTCTTAATTTGAAATGTGTATACCTTTGCCAATTAGGACAAAGACTAAAGAAAATATGCCAAGTAAACATTCCTCCAATTAAGAAAAAATGACAAGCGAATGTCTTCTGACCAGTATTTTCTACTCCAGGGAGGGTGGTAAAGGGCAGAACAACACACGATTTGGAGTACAGACCCAGCTCTGTACTTTGGAAATTCCTTTGTACATACTTCTTGCTGGTCAGTCAGTCTGGAGCTTCTATGAGTATTTTATGATGGACACTCTCGTTTCAGATGTCTCAATGCTGTTTATCACGGATAAAGGGTAGAAAACAAATGCGACAGTGGAGGAACTGACTGATCACTGACTCATGGCTATACTAAAAGCTCAGCTTCTTGGCTAACCATAGAGAATCAAAACCATGCTTTTCAAGAAAAGTTTTTCATCTCTGATTTTCTTAAAGTCCTAAGGAAATTACCTTAAATTATAGCCAAATTACTTCATACAAACATACACAAGTCTGCCCCCCCATTGTGTAATGTGTATTATCTATTCTAGGTTTCTTGTATTGTTTTCATCAGTTTTAATGCAAACGAAATGAACATAGGAGCCAAGTACCCTTGAGTGGCATCATACACGAATTCATTTTGAGAATGTAACTAAGAGAAATTCAAACTATGATCCTTTGGCATGAAATAAAAGTATAAGAGGTAGATATAAAGCAGAGGGATGAGGAAGAGAAAGAGGAGAGGTAGTGTGAAAATAAGAGGAAACAATTTAAACAGTGTGAGTGACCTCTGCCAGTGTGTGCCTGAGTTCAAAACATCTAAAGAATGACAACTTGACTGATCAGAAATAATACTCCTTGTCTCCTTGAGGTCCAAAAATTCACAAATAACTCATTTCCAAAGCAACTTTCATTATCTTCCACTTGCATTAAGTGCTGCTGTTCGAACATGTCCCCTCAAAACATATTAATGTTTAAACTGAATCTGGGGACTGTATTTTACACTACGTTATACCACTAAATGTAAGGAATTTTTCCTCATTTTAAAATTATTAGGAACTTTGTTGCCAAAATGGTAACTCATCAACAAATTTAAAACTCCATCTAAGTGTTTACCATACATTTACTGTATATAAAAGGAAACTCCACCTGAATTACTATTGAACACAACAAATTTGGAAATGATAAACAGCTAAGATACAAATTCTCTACCTTAAGTGATAACTCGGAGCATCTTAACTAGTTTTTAGATTTTTACCTGAAATATTATGGGAAGGAAGAGAAATTAAAAGTTGGATGCTGCATTAGTTAGCTATCACTGTAACAATACCTAGTGATAATCAATTGATAAGTAGAAAAGTTTATCTTGACTCACAGGTTCAGACTATAGTTTCTTAGCACTGTTCCTTTGGGCACACAGTGGCACAGGACACCACATTGAAAGCCAATGGCAGAGAGGCCTGCTTAATTCTCAGCAGCCAGGGGGCAAAACAAGAGACAGCACAAAGAGGTAGGCTCCTGGTATCTTCAAGGGCTGGCCCACAATAACCCCACTGAACCGAATCAGCGTGGTGCTGGATATAGATGGCTCACTTAAAGATTGTTGCCAATACCATAAAAAAAAGAGAACTGGAGAAGACAGTGCACTGTTGATTTCTTGTGGAGAAGCTTATGGTGCTGGTTTTCCTGATAGGAACCTGCCATTTTCATCTTTGGAGGAGTTCAAGACCTTGCTGAGAATGGCTGCACTTCTTTTTAGGGGAGTTCTCTGGTCCTTACCTTAAGCATCGCTTCCTGGCTCCAGGGCAGATCCTTCACTGTGCTGGTGCAGACTTTCTAGCTTCCATCCCTGACATTTGGGCCTTCCCAGCTGTTTTCCATCAGGCCATCTCCTAACAGACCCAGCACATTACACAGTACCCTAAGACCCACCATTTAATGCAGGCTGTTTTGGAGGACATTCAAGATCCAATCAAAGCAGTTATGTACAAAGCCTATTTTCTCCTATGCTGATTAACATATTCAATTCTGGTTAATACTAACAATGGTAGTTTGAGAACTAGGGCCCCACCTATTATATATACCAGCTGTATAGTCAAGGTTTGCAAGGGAAAGGAAATAATACAGGATACATGATTTATAGGATTATTTTATAATAGTCACCCAAAGAGTCAAATGCAAAAAAGTGTGAGAGATCTGTCCACACAATAGAGACCCAAAGAATCTAGCTGAGGACCTCGATCTCCTTCTGAGGGTGGTAGCCATTGTTCATTCCCTATTGTTTTGTTACCAAGTCCTATATCATTTTCGTTGTTTTGTTGTGTTGGGTTTATTCTCCTTTGTTTAGTTTGATTATGTTAATTAAACCTGGTGGCATGAGCAGCTGTTTCAAAGAGGGCAGGACATATTATGGTAGATTTTTTGGATTTACTATTGGCTTGTTTTGGAGTCCTTCACTGCATTCACTGTTTTGTTTTTATTGTTTCTATTCTATTTTGATTTTTACTATGTCCAAAGGTATCTTCAGATATTCTGAAGACATCAAAAGGCATTATGGTAACTATTGTTCATTTTGTAATGTTTTGATGTCCTGTATCACTTGCACAGGTTCATTTTGATTGGTCTTATTCTGTTTTATTATCTTTGGTTTTATCCTCTTTAAAAAAAAGGCCTACAGGATGGAGCAAAGCTGCTCACTCATGGTGGCCAGGAAGCAAAGAGAAGGAGAGAAAGGAGCTAGAATTCTAATACCCTCTTTCCAGGACAGGGTTGATGACCTAATCTCTTTCTAGTAAGACTCCACCCTTAAAGGTACACCACATCCCAACAGCACCATCAGCCAGGGGCCAAACCTTCAATACATAGCCATTGGAGGAGGGGTGTTTAAAATTCACACTGTAACAGCAAGCAAGGACTAGGAGAAAGATAAATTTTCTTGTTCCCACTATGGACTCATGGCCTTGAAAAGGCTTTAAAACATGTTCACTCCAGCATGAAGCATCGGTGGTTCTTGCATGACTGTTCCATCAAGCAGTTTGTACCACTGCTGGTATAAACAAATCTAATCACTTTTATCAGTCTTTATACTAATATGATTAATAAAAAACTTCCCTATGTGACAGTTGTGCATATACCACCAGTAGTTCAAGCTGCCAGTCAGCAAGACATATGAATTACAGCTCCATTGTGAACATGTTAAGGACGTCCACAAAAGACTATCCCCTTTGTCCTGACTGAAGTACTTCAGGAAGGAGGAATTAGTAATTGCCTCTGGGAAAGCCTCAGCTGATTTGAGGACATGGAGACAGCACAGGTAGCACAGGGTTGACAGGGTTGTGTTGATCACAGAAAAGGAACTAAGAAGGACACAGGAAAGTCTGAAGACACCTAGGAAAAAGACTGAATCAGAGGAAGAGGTAAGCACACAAGAAGGGAGGTAAAAGCGATGATGGCTTGTTGCAGGAATATCGACCTAGACAGGGGTCACTGCAAACAGCAAGCGAAGCCTGCTGGTTACCCCCATAGGTAGAGGACAACTACAGGTGGCTTCTTAGGACCAAATAAAGGAAAAGTCCAGTACTTTTCCTGGGCTGGCTGGTGGTAGCAGCAGAGGGGTCAGGTATGGAAGCCAAGAAGCAGCTTGAGCAGGCAGAACCCCTAGAGCTCTTTTCTTGCTTTGGGCCACTTTATTTCTCCTGTGTTTCTCCAGAGGCCAGTCCTGTTCTTCACTGACAGTTTCCCAAGGTCTGTTATCACCACCCAAGCTGCTTAGCTCTGGGAAAAGCCTAGTGGTGCAGTAGAAGAAGATCCCCCTGCCGCCCAGTCAGTATACTTCAGTTTCTTAGCTGCCCAGGTATAGTTTCTGTTGAAATTCTGGTTACTTCTGTCTCTTAGAAATGACTGGTCACTGTGATGCAGCTGGTCACTATGAGGAACACTGTAAGAACCAATCAAAGACAGACAAGTACTCTATCTCTGTATACCCTCCCCCTTTTTAAAATCCAATAAATACCTTCCTCGCTGGGTCTTTGAGGCCTGACACTCTGAGGGACAACTGATTCCCTGTTAGTGCCTGTCTGGTGGTAAATAAATCTCCCTCCAAATCCTGGGTGTCATTTTGGTGATAAATAAATGTGCCTCCAAATCCTGGGTATCATTTTGATGGTTCTGCTTGCCACTGCAGTTCCCACATCATGGTGAACAACAGAATTGTCTAGAAAACCTGTAATGGCTGATGCTAAGACTCCACCACAAATCCACTGATGAAAAAGTCTTAGCAGGATGAGTCTGGGAGTCTGAAGACTCGCCTGCTTCCTTTTCCTCCCATATTCTTGTCATTTGGACCAAAAATCAATGTTTGGGAAGACTTTACAAGACATCAGTGAATCTCTTTAAACGACCTTATTTGTTAAAAATTAGTTAAAGCCCCTTTCCTTCTCTAACAGCCCCAGAATTACACTGGACTCTTGTGGATATGCAGGTTCTTTACCATATCCCTGGACTCAAATGGTAGGATACCACAGGTGAATCTGAAATACCCAAAACTTGAGAACACTGCTTACAAATGGTGTTTTCTAAACCAGAGAAATCTAAAGAATTCTGCAACACTTGTTAAACATACACAATGCTGGACAAACCTCCCTCACTTTCTTAGGCCAACCAACATGTAATCTTCAGGGAGGGGCCTGGGAATTTTAACAAGCCCTCCCAGGTGATTTTTATCAGCAGGCAAATTAGGAAATGCTGCTTGAAGTCCATAAAGCTCCTATTTATGGAACACTGTGTTCTGGGCAGCATTGAGTGCCCTCGTATGTATTTGTTTCTTTAGGCTTGACAACCACCCCATACAGTGCTGTCTCACTCCCATTTACGAGTGAACTATACCTTTCTTCACCAATCCATTAAGAGTCAATTTTACTTGCTGAATCTCAGGGCAATCTCATTTTACATATTTACAGTTTCTTAAATTAGACTCTAAGATACAGCCTATCTTCAAATTGAGCGCTGACTTAATGTTCTTTGCATTTTACGGAGCACACCACAAACTTCGTGGCATAAAATAAAAGCTGCACACAAATTGTTGTTCTCAAGAAATCAGAGTTGTTTTGCTCTTTGTCCAGTGCAATTGGCAGTGTAAAATTCTACCTTTGATTCTTTGGAGATGGGAGACAGAAGTTGGCAGTGGAACCTGCTACTGAAAGCAGAGATCTTTTTGAGTTACATTGGCTGAGAGTCAGAATCCTGCAGAAATTGAACCAGGAAAAGGAAAACAGAAAGATCATCTGGTTTTGGCTAGCTCTTGTAGCCCTGATTCTGGTCAGGGAGGAGAATTTCAGTTCAAGACAGAGGTAATGGATATTTCTAGTTTCCTGTCACACCCTCCTCTCACATGCTTATCCACATTCTAATCAGCCTATTGAGACTTAACAGTTTCCAGTTTACTAAAAGCTTGTACTCATCTTTCCCTTTCCAATTCCTTTTACATTTGCTTAGACTTTACAATTTGCACATTTTGTACTTTTTAGGTCTTTGATTATTCAGTAACACAAAAGCTAATACTTCCAAACTTGTGACATTCATCTTTGCTGTGAGGCCATCAGAACAAACACTATTTTCTTATCAGTGGTTATTCTAATTTCAACATGGAGTTTTCTGTGTTCTGTAATTCAAAAGTTCTCTCTTGAAACTTAAAATGCTCATTAAATACCTAATATCAATTAGATTTTTCTACTTATTCCTAACAAACTAGAAGGAAAATGGTACCAATATCTCCCCCACCCTTTTTCCTCATAAGCTAATAGAGAGTCTTGAGTCTAGTATTGGTCTGAAGTCACTCATTTGGTAGAAAAAAGCAGAATTCAAAGTTATGTTCTTTGAATTCAATTCAGAATTGAAATTCTTACATTCCTCCCATCATATTGTAATACTCAGTATTCAAGCTATTTTATTGTTTCATATAATTGTCATTTCCATAGAGATGTAGAATATGGTCACAGAAGATACAGTGCTTCTTTGCACTGGTGACATGCTAGCATTGATGGGCATGCCACAAAAACCAAGTGATGGCTTCTTGGAACAAACGAAGCTCCCCTTATAAAATCACCTCCTGGAGCCTCCAAATCAAAACCTGCTTCTACAAAACTGACTGTTCAGACCTCATATACGAGAATCACAAACCACTTGGTTTTCTCTCTGGAAAACAGGACTGCTGCTTAGGGGCTCTTGACTTCATTTGTGCCAGTAGACCTCCAACCATGGACAACTTCCTTGCATGATGCATCTGCATCCAGCAGGTCATGGTCGTACACTCAGAGATGCAGGGCCTGCACCCCCTATCTTGAACCAGGTGGCATGAGATCTTTCCTTTTTACTATCCATTGAAAATTACTCACTTAGAATTTTGAAGCATTATGTCAGAACACTATTGTTTGATATAAATTCATCTGTATGTTCTGTTGTCTTTCTTATGTATCCCATAAAACTCTGCTATTCTACATAACTATAGATGTATGAAATGGCATTGAGTTTTAGAACTTTCCTAAAATTTCAGATGAAAAATAAAAAGTGGATATATAGGTGTATGTCTTCTAACTTAACCCTCAAAAAATAACCATTCCTCTGAGAAAAAATTCATAGCCATTTTATTCAAATTCTCAGTTCACTCAACTATTGGCTTAGAGACCTATACTTTTCTCCTTTGCCATTGGCTATCCTGCTTCACACTCTCTCTTAACTCCTGCCTTACTGTCATGTATTCTCTACATAGCATGGCTTTTTTTACTCTCCTGTTTAAAATACTGCCAACCGCTTTCCAGATTTGCTCATAATAAGATCCAGACTCTACATGAGCTATCAAACCTTACAGCATTTGGTCTCTGCCCACATTTTTAACCTCATCTAATACTTTATTGCATAAATAATTGTAGAATGAATTATATTCATTCATTTTCTTAAATTTTCAGGTTTTTCCAGCTTCACAAAAACAATTAGTGTTAGAATAATGTTAATTTTCATCTGGATAGAAATTAATTGACAATTATACAGGCGAACATTTGCCATACCTATATCCATATATATTTATTGTGATTTCCTTTTTCCTTTTGCATTGACTGACAGCTAATAGGCAAAATCCTATATTATTATTTATAATACACAAGCCAAACAGTATATAAGGGCATCATATTTTTACCAAGGATCATCAGTTGACTGATAGCTGCTAGTTAAAGTCAATCAAATAGTAGTGGCTATTCTGGGAATGCCAGACTGTTTATCAATTAAGCATTCTTTAAAATTCATATTGAAGAAATTTTTTAAAGAGCAAAGGAAAAACACATGGCTTATTATTTTACTAAGCTTGTTTCCCCTTGGATTTACTAACAACACTTAATGAAGTCAGTGGCCAAAAGTTATTTAAATTTAAAAAACTAGAAGAAAAATTGTTGGTGCAGGCTAGATCTTTGCAAAGTCTACAGTTAATGGATTTCAGGTGGTTGATGAACAGGTTTGTTAATACACTGATTCTATTTTAGGAATTCTCATTAGAAGATACAGTACTGCTTCATCCTCAAATTGTCAAAATGGCTTCCAATGGATAAATTATGATGATACAAAAATAGACTGCTGGTAAAATCTTCAATACTACTTGGGGCAAATCCAAGAATAAATCAGACTGCTACTTAAACTTGCCTTTAGAAAGTTTTAAGATTTTAAATAATAATGTATATTTAGTTTAAGTAAGAATTTATACTTATTTTCTAGGTTGTCATTTTCTTTTTTTTCCTTTTATTTTTTATTTTATTTAAAGAGAAGAAAGAAAAACAAAACAAAACAAAACAGAATAAAGGGTAGCAACAACACAGAATTCCAAGGAAAAAAGGAAAAGAACAACAACAAAAAAACCTAAGAGATTATTACTTGACAAATTACATACTGACTTCTTGGAAATAGTTGTTCAAATTATAAAGTTAAAACATGGAAAGTAGACATTCAAACAGTGAGTCTGTTATTAGTTCTGTTCCATGATCATAATCTTATTTTGGGATAGCTGACCATGTCAAGTCTAGCATAAGTAGACAAACTGGAACAGCACGTAATCCATCCAAGCAGAGTGATGAGAATAATGTAAATTTTAAATCTTGTTACCCAATTAACAATATCCTCTGGTTCCCTTTTTTAGACAGTTCCTCCCCTTTCACTCCCATAGGGTGCACTGCTTGTTTTGGGTCCCACTGCCTCCCTATATAGAACATCTCAATGGACCCTATGTCCTGATCTACTCTGCCTGTGTTTCTCTCTATTAATATTTCAAGGCCATCTATTCTACAGATTACAGCCAATCCTCTCTGCCTTATTTCTGCTATTCTATTTTTCTGCCACTGGTTGTCTATTTTTCTGTTCTGCTCCACTGTCTGCCCCATTCATTGAGGCCTCTCTGCCACTGTTCCTGAAATGCTCATATTCTTTTTCTCTCTAAAATGTCCTTCAGTATTTTTTGTAGAGTTGGATTGGTGGTCACAAATTCTCCTAGTTCCTCTTTGTCATGAAGCATCTTGCTTCTCCATTAATTTCTAGAGGGAGTTTTGCAGGACACATCAATCTGGGCTGGAGGCTGTTCTCCTTCAGGGCTTGAATTACTTCACTCCAAGCTCTTCTTGACCTAATGGTCTGTGTCAAAAAGTCTGCCATGATTTTGATGGGTTTTCCTTTATAGGTGATCTGTTTCTTTTCTCTGATGGCTTTTAATATTCTGTTCTTATATTGAAATTCTGGGATCTTGATTATTATGTGTTTAGGTGTAGCTCTGTTTTGGTTGTAGGTGGATGGAGTTCTGTATGCTTCATACCTCTGCATATCATTTCCTTTTTCTATGCTTGGGTAATTTTCCTTAATAATTTCTGTGAATAGCCTTTGTAATTCCTCTGTTTTGACTCCTGATTCTTCATTCACATGTTTTATTCTTAAATTATAGATCCTCTTGTCATCTTCTAGTCTTTGTATAGTTACTGCCTGCTCCTTTAAGAGATCTTCCCTTTCATGATCACACATTGCAAGCCTGTGTTCAATTTTTGATAGTCTATCTTTGGTTCCTTTCAAGCAGTTTTGCCAGTTTTCTATGGAGTCTTTAGATTCCTGATAATCTCTTTGAATTTGCTTCATGAATTCTAGGGTTTTTTTGTATTCTTCATTAAACGTTTCTCTCTTTTCGTGTTCCTCCATTCTTCTGTCTGTGTCTTCTTGAGAGGTGCCCAGCCTTTCTTTTATTAATCTACTTATCTCTTGGTTAATTTGAATTAATATTTCAGTTTTGATCCCACTTACAAGGTCCTGAAGATATCTCTTTATGTCTGCTAACGCTGTGTTTGATGTTGCATGTTTGCTGCCCTCAAGGTCTTTTGTATTTACCTCTCCTGGATCAATGTTCTCACGGTTGGGGGCTGGGGGATTTTTCTTATTTCTCCCTCTTGTCATGTTTTTGGTTCCTTCCATACAAGTATATAGTGCAATTTCCAGCCCCTTTTCTTGTTGGTTAAAGTTCCTCTAGAGGGTGCAGGCTAGGAGCTTCTGCCCTTTGCCTTCCGCTATCAGAGATTGAAGTTCAAGCATGGGCAGTGTGCGCTGGCTCCTCCCCTCCAGACCAGTCAACCTTTGCAGGCCTTCACTGCGTCAGTGTGTGGCTGTGCTCAGGGAATTAGTTTGTAGCAACCCACTGGGTCCCGGCCAGGGGCACGGCCCAATCCAAGAAGATTCCACCAATCCACTCGGCGAGGGGAGCAACCAACTGAAGCCACTTCCTTATGGAGTTAAGGCTGCCCTGCCTAAATCCAACATGTCATCCAGTCGGTTTCCCCTTTCCTGTGGGAGGGTCTTATTCCCATCACTCACCGTGTGTTGATGCCAATCCCTGAGAACTGCTGGGCTCCCAGACCTCCGACTTCAGCGCGGCTGCAGTGCAAATTCACGGTGCCTCTGGGTGGGTCATGTGCAGGGCCGGGTCCAGGCGAGCCGCATGCAGGGATGTTCAGCTCCACGCTCCGGCAGCTCAAGCCAGTCGCATCAGTGCAGTTCGGTCTGTCAGGTCAGTCTCGGGCAGGAATTCAGGTGGCTCCAGGAAGGCACCATGCTTGCTGAACTTAGCTTCACTAATGGTAGCCCCGGGACCTCATATTTGAGTGGTTTTTTTAACTTTAGTTTCTTCCTGGGATGAGAGAGTCCATCTCTCTCTGTTTGGGTCTCTCCAGGGTATTAAATTCTGGCATTTAAGCTGTCTCTCTCAGAGAGGATCTCTCTCCTGCTACCTACCGGTCCACCATCTTTGGAAACTCCTAGATTGTCATTTTCTTAACTATCACTTAACAAATATTTATAGAGGGTAGGTGTGTGAGCTATCTAGATTCTAGGAAACAGACTTTTCAGATCATACTTCAAGGCTTGAACTAAGAACGTATTTAATGAGACCAGTGATCTACTTTTAAGATCCCATAAGATGTTGTCTCAGTTACTTTTCTCTCATTGCTGAGACAAAATACCTGATGCCCAAAATTAGGGAAGGAAAGGTTTGTTTAGCTTACAGTTTTTTTGACGTTTCAGTTCATACTCAGCTGGCTCCGAGGCAGGGTGATGTGGCGGAGGTGTAACCTTTCATGGTGATTGCAAAGAGCAAGAGGAAAAGGGCAAAAGAGGGAAAGCACACCTCCTTCCCACCCTTACATTATATGCCAGCTCCTGCCCTGGGCGGGAACAGCACTCAAACCACCAATCCCAGTGCTAGAAAATGAACTAATCACAAACTCTAGATTCAATCACATCCATAATTGCATGAGGCTCGGGGGTATCATCCCAATACAAACCATAACAAATGTATAGTCTTCAATTTCTTCCATTTCACTTTGTTTATAAGGGTAACCCAAACCACATACTCATGCAACCTGAAGCTCCACTTTCATATGTATTATCACTCAGCTCAATTCTCTCAAAAGCAAATGAATAAAATGTAGGAGTTATTTCCCAGAGATCTTTAACTTATACTGAAAAGAAATCCAAATGCTTAAAATGTGTCAATATTTTAATATAATTAGAAAGGTTCATTTAATTTCTTAGGCTTCAAAATATCTTTTAAATTTAGAATTGAATGATCAAGTGGGCAGAACCAACAAACACATAGAAAAATATCACAAATTTACATTAATGAATTTTATTGTAGCAATTGAGACTCACATGCTCTAGTCAGCCCAGAAACTACACAGGAGCCAAGAATAAATTAAAAGGTAAGGTCAGATATCAGCCATCAGTTTGTTGATATCTTTAGAAATGGCTTATTGAAAGCCTTCTGACCACTCTCCAGTCCCTCTGTAGTTCTTAAATTCAAAGACTGCGCAAATGTATGTACAACCTCATCTGGGGATAAAATGTTCTTCAAAGAATACAACATGGTTTGGACAGTCAGCAGAAAACTGTGCCAATTAAGTTTTATAATATTATAACATCTTTTCCATAATCCATTCTGTTATGTTTAATGTTATGTAAACGTTAAAGCACCAAAGCTTAGAGACAACTTGATCAGGTATACAAAATACACTAAAACAACATTTTCTTCCTAAATTCAATTCAATGAATTTGACAAAACAAACAGGAACAATGGGTACCTAATGAAATTGTGTACTGGCTCAAACTGTTTTTACCGAGGCAATATCTTTATATTTAATTAGCATTAATTCAGTTTTTAAACCCAGCTTACAGTTTAAAACAGCCTCAACATAAATTTCTATGAAGAACTTTTTAATAAGAACAACAAATATCCTTTAGTTTACATAGTAAAATGGCAAAATCTGCAGATGTTAAGTCCCTGATGTCAAATGTCAAATGGCAGTGTAGCTGCATACACACTATGACTATCTGCCTGTTTGTTAAATCACTTCTAGATTATCTATACCTAACACAATGTAAATGCGATGTAACTAGTTATTATTCTCTATTCTTTGGTGAATTATGATAAGACAAAGACCTTTACAAGGTTAATGGAGATGAATTTTTTTCCCAAATATTTTCCATCCACAGATGTTTACTTTGCAGACATGGAATCTACCTGTGGATATGGAGAGCGAACTGTACTTCAAGAGAAAATAACCCACAGGATAAAGAATGCATGTATGCATCTTTGAAATTCATTATATTTTCACTAAGGCTCACCAATCTACCTATATTTTTCTTATTGTTGCTAGCAAAACATGTTTAAGTGTATTTGACAGAAGTCCATATTTATTTTCCATCATTTCTAGGTTCTGGATGACCCAGAAGCAATCCAAAAAGCTGACCAGAAGGCTGCTATGCACTCCAGTGCTTACTTAGTACCAATCCAATGGAATACTTACAAATCTAGGTCACCAATTAGAATTGTCTTAATCAGATTCCAAAAGGGGTGGGAAAAGCTCATGGAGCTCCAGTCCAAAGTTAAGAGGCTGTAATGGCTCCCAATACATACTTAATGGGTGCCTTGCTGAAGCCTTACTGCAGAGGAAGTCAGGGGTCTAAGGAGATGAGCCAAGAATCACAGTTCACAGTTGAGTGTAAGTCCAAACAATGTGTGGAAGCAGGCTCTTCAAATCATATATAAAGGCTCAAACTGAGGTCCTACTGTATACCAACTACACAGACAGATATTATTATGAAGTACGACTTTCATAAGTAAATGAATACTAAGGCAGGAAAGCAGCTGGGCTCTGACAAGTGAACAGTATTTGGAATTGAAGATCTCAAGGTTTTCCTTCCATCCAATATCTAGATCTCTTAGTACATTCATTCTTCTAAGAACAAGTCACTTTTTTTCTGCTTCTCTGAGACTCTGTGGACTCGACTGTACATATGGTCTGCTACATTCAGACTTGCCATTCTTGGCACACAGGTGTGCAGACTTTCCAAAAGAAAACAGCTGATTGCTCCTGCATTGGCTAGTTACGTACTCCAGGTGCACTCAGCCATCAGCAGTAGGGGTTTATGGCTTCCTACTGATTTCTCCCCCATTGATGAAAGAAATGAGAAACCTCCAGAGAAAGGAGATGAGAGAACGGAGACATTCAAAAGGTGTCAACTACATCTGTCCAATTCAAATGATGAAGACACCAATCAAGGTTCACAGAGAGGAAGAAACATGTAGGTCACAGAGACACTTAACAGCAAGGTCTTTGTTTCTATGTAGATCTAATCCCAAATCCTAGGCTCTTTGACTACAAACAGGATCATCTTATGAGACCTTATCAAAAACTATCTAAGATACTTATATTTTCTGTCATAAATACACTTAGTCCTATTTTTTTATTTAAAAAAAGAAAAAATTTGAATTTTAAACAAAGATACATCAACAAAAATTCCTTGCTCTACAGTCAACCGTCTTTAGCACAAATCCAAATTCTTCCTCCTGACTTTTAATGCTTTCTACTATATACCATCGTCTTACCCATGCAGCATCTCCCCCAATACTCCACAAAAGCTACTCTTCAATGCACTGTAGGACTTGACCTTTTACTGATCTTTAGATAGATCACACTTGTGTAGATGGTAAATGAATGCGAGAGCTGTGTGAGGGGCTATGAAATTTTTCAACAACCAGCTCTTAAATGCCTTGGTGATTAACCAGTTACTACTATTACAGGAATCTAATTACCCTGCCATGGAATCACCAACCTGTGGGTCTCTTTTTTCTTCCATGTCTTAAGATTCAGTTACTTCTGTACCCTAAGCCTACTTTTTGATCTATATAGCAGAGAACTGACCCTAACTGTGCTTAAATACAGACTGAGCATAACTTTACTCACTGTTTTCCCTTGAGCTCCACAGAACTATCTAATTTATGCCATTTAAAGTATTGCACACTATTACAGAATTAAGATCTTTATCATTACATCATAGCATAAGGAACAGCACAGAGCTATAATCTGGGACACAGAGCTTGCAAGAATCTGTAATGTATTTCACTCTGTATTTTTTGTTAACTATTAAATTGTGAATTTTTTTTTAAATTGTGAATATTCATATTTTTTAGTCAAAGAGTTCAACAAAGCTTAGAATAAAAAACAACAGTTCCCTGCTCAACCCTCCCACTCCTCAGACAAGAACCCCTCCTGACAAATTCACTTTGAAGGACTTTTATTCTGGCACTTTCCTTCACACTTTAAAATAATGTGCTTAGCTCCTAATTATGACTCTAACAATTATTAATTATGCTATTAGTGAATATAAATGCAATTTTATATATATTAAAATATAACAAATCTTGACTTTTTTACTTTTAGATATTATATGTCGGTTTTTAATGATGGAAGATAAGAATTCAGCTCACTTATATGCCCATCCCTTAATGACAAGGATGTTCTCTAAAAAATGTTTTAGGCAATTTTATTATTGTGTGAATCAGTGTTTATATAAACCCAGATGGTCTAGGTCAATCACCCCATGTGTCTCTTAATATTAGGGGACTCAGTAAGCATATGATATATCAGGCCACTACTGTATAACATGGCATTCTGTTTCACAGTTAAAAACAATTCATTAAGTGGGAATATACCCTAAAATAACAGTATCATATAAACTAGTGATAAACTTATACTCTGTATTGTATACTGTACATAAGTACATTGCTATACTTTCATACACCTGGTAGCACAGATTTAACCAGCAACACTAAACCAATGAATTATGTATTTGAATGCAACCCTACCATGCTACATTCAGAATTTTTTAGCTTTATTATAACCCTATGTAACCATCATATCCATAGTCTGTCATCATTCTATGGCAAATGACTGTGCACACTTCCCCTCATTTTCCTAGTAGATTTCATTATGTTGCTAAAGCAAGAGCCAGTGTGTACATTTTGAAATTACGCATTTATCTTTCACAGGTGGTTGTGCACAACCAATGTATTGCATTATGATTACGTTTTTTCTTTTGCAATCTTTTTGGGTTAAAATTAACAATTTTCTTCCTTTCTCCCATTTGCTTATTGTCCGTATTCCTCCCTGACCTACTACCAGATACTCCAACTACCCAAATGTCCCTCTGCTCCCCTGGGTTCACACTCACTGGATAGCCTGCCTCCCTGCAGACCCCAGTGCCCTCAGCTCTGCTGTCAGGCTGACGGGGCTCTCAGTTCCTGCCCAGCAGTTAACTGCAGCTTCCTTCTGCCATTGTTAAGGGGCTTCTTCTCATCACTTGCATGCACTGGACTCCACTTCCTGGGTTTCATGTCTTATTTTCCAAGCATACATAGGTAGAGCTTCTTACAGTAAATGTATTACAATGGTTGAAGGGGTAGTGGGTTTTTAAAAGACTCACTTGTGTGGACATTGTTTCTTCTAGCCCACTCTTAATAATTTGTCTGATGTAGGAAATATTTTTTCACATATGGTACAGTCTCGAATATTTTATCTTTCTTTTGATAGACTTCCCACATCTTGAGTCTCACTCTTCCAAGGTTGAATTGAGACTGTGCTCTGCTATAGCAGGATGTGTAGCCTAAGCTCATCCAGTGACCTAAACTCAGACTTGTCTGTCAGTCCAATGACATGGACCTGGAGGAAACTTCAGAGGTCCTCGGTGTGGAGGAGCAGCTGCATGCAGCCTCCTCTTTCTCATACATGGTGGAGACTAAGTAAGGTCTGCTCTGGAGAGGCGGGCAGTGAGGGAGTGATTCTTTACCATTGTTGCCAGGTCTGTGTCTCCGCCTGGTATGGCTGTGGGTCACCTACACCATTGCAGCCCCCATGGTGGACTCTGGCTGCAGACACTGGTGATGGGGGCTTTGTAAAATCCTCCTTCTCTGGAAGATCAGGAAGGCTCATAAATAACCAAAGAAATCCGAGACAGGATTTCTCATCTGTTTAAATTAACTCTACAGACTCTGCTGTTTATATTGAAGGGCATTAAACAAGACAGCCAAATACAGAATTACAGGTTAAAAATTACTATTCCTTAGAATTTTCAGTCCTACAGCCTTCTGATTATGATAGCTTTGTGAGAAATCTTTTCCCTCCAGCACTAGGACAGAAGCAAGGGGTGCTCTGCCACTGAGCTGTCCCTAGCCCTTTTTTTATTCACTGAGACAAGGTTTTGCTAAGTTGCCCAAGTGGGACAAGAACTTGTGTACCTCTTACCTTGGCCTCCCTCAGTGCTGGGATTATAGGAGTGCACCATGTGCCCACCTGACAAATCTTATATTAAACCACTTTCCATTACTATAGAGACAATCTGAGATAATCAACCTAAAAGCATGCCAGGTTTATTTGGGTCACAGTTTTAGAGGGTTCAGATCAGTCTGTTGGCTTCATTGCTATTGGACCAGTAATAAGGCAGGTCCTCAAGGCCAGGAACAGAAAAGACAGAAGAAAAGCCAAGCATAGTGGTGCATACCTGTAATCCTAGCACTTGAGAGGCTGAGGCAGGAGGACTGCTGTGAGTTCCAGGCCAGCCTGGTCTATATAGTGAGTTCCTGGCCAGTCTGAATTAGAGAGACCCCATCTCAATTGATAGATTAGATAGAGATGAGGGTCTCAAAATCTCCTTCAAAACGACATCACCAAGGACCAGAAAACCTCCTGCCAGATTCTACCATCTCCTCAGTGTCAACCCAGAGACTGAGCCTTTCACACAGGGGTCTGTGGGGCACATTCCAGATCCTAACTATGGCAAATCTGATGCCATTTTTTCTAAGGTTCTAGGTCTGACTTGTTTTTCTCTTTGAAGGCTTTGACAAAATTCTTTCTAGGTCTCATACTTTACACTTACTAGTCAAAATGCCATGCCATGGGTCTTTTGGCATTCATTAGGCTGCCATATCCAGTTGGGCAGACAGTGAACTGCATCACTACAGGGGGCACCATTGCCATTTTAATCAACAGATGCAATCTATGTGGCTTTCCAAGATGCCCTCGTAGACACTGAAACTTTACCAGCTGAAGACAACTGCCACTGAGTTCCAGAAAATCTGCTTCCTAATTTTTCCTTCAACCGGTGTCTTTGTTCTATCTCAAGATCACAATACTCAAATATTAGACTTCTTGGATTAATTTATCTCATGTTTCATTTTATGCCTCCTCGTTCTACCTTCTGATAGATTTCCCCCACTTTATCTTCCAAACTTCTACTGCATATTTAACTTCAGCTATGCTATTTTTATAGAATTATGTTTTAAAAATAGCATCCTGTTCTCCAGGATCTAAGCTCTTTCCCTGCAAATGTCATTTTTTGCCTTAATGTTTTTTTTTTTTCTTTTAAGGTTTTCTTCCATCTACTACATTCTTTCCTGTTTCCCTTCTCTCCCCTCTACATGCTGTTTCCTCTTCTGTTGTGTTGGAGTCCCATTTGTCTAGAAGATGATACAAATGTCTCTTGATTCTGGCTCTGGGCTAGGGAGCAGGTCCTGGGAACTGACTGGAATCTGCAGGGTTAATCCTTCTCAGTGAGAGGCTCTGCACTCCATGAGTTTCCTGGCTATTTTACTTCCTGAGGATGCAAGCTGGGAATATCTTCTCTTGGTCTCATCTATTTCACTAAAGACCTGCCTCAGGTCAGGATGGGAGCCTGGCAGCCATCGTGCTCAGATGGAGGTGGGGAGAGGGTGAAAGAGGGGTCTCGTCTTTCAATGTGTCAAGTTTCCACTAAATGACCAATTTCACACCAGGAATCCATTTTTGGCTCTCACATTCCCTGAGGTTGGAGTCTCTCAGGCTCTTCCAGGGCAAGTTAACCACTGTCATCCAGGAAAAGGATGGAGGCAGAACTATGTCTCCAAAGCCTCTTCCAAATGTCACCTATATTGTCACCATCACAGGTCATCCAACGCCTCCAGGTCTGCTAACATTTCCAACTCTCTGACGTGTTAAATCGTCTTATCATCTCTTTCCAATTTCTGCTCTTTTATTATGGTCATCTCCTTTCTCGTTTCCTTTGTTCTTCATAACTTTTTCCATCATGGTAGGGGGTTGTTTTGTGAGAGGTAGGTAGAAAACATGTTGAAAATACCATATAGAACACCTGGTATTTCTTCTACACTTTGGAAAACTCATGGAAATCCAACCCCAAACCAATTGCACCCATCTTACTCCTCACTTACTAATAAGAAGGATGCAGCACCTTCCTTCCTGGGAGCCCCCTGAGGGCTAAGAAAGAGAAAGAGCTAGTAAAGCACTGAGTCGATTATAACTGTGAGACAATGGGAAATGAACAGGTTCAGGACATGTCCTTCCAAAAGTATGTCACATTTGCATATTACTTGTTCTTTGTTTTGTTTTGTCTTGAGACAGGGTCTCACTCTGTAGTTCTGGATAATCTTGAATTCACTATGTAGCCCAGTTTGGCCTCAAACTTATGGTGATCCTACCGCCTCAGCCTCCCAAGTGCTAGGATTACAGACATGCCCCACCATGCCCAGCTGTGTGTTTTGAGACAAAAGAAACTGAGAACCAGACAATGCAGGAAAAGTTCTTTACTTACCTCTCAACCGACTAAAATAAAGTATAAACTCTTCCTTTTTGTAAAGGATATTTACATTTATAGAAGTATCCCTACCTGGAGGAGCAATTTTGGTTTCAATCAGACTTGCCTTTGCTCAGGAAAGGGGCTGCCTCCTCTCATTGGGGGTGTAAGTTGGCTTTCCCATCACTGGACACAAAGCATGACACTGACAACTCAAAGGATGAGGGGCTGAGCTGGGCTCACAGTTTGGAGGGATTCAGTTTACAGTTTATATGATAGTTATCTTATTGCTTCAAGGCAACAATATGGTGGCAGATGGGTGTAGCTCTGCAGAGGAACAGGCAAGAAACCATAAATACAGTACCTAAGGCCACACCTCGATGACCCACCCAAACACATCCACACCCAGGACAGTGCCTTACTAATCTACTAGACATTTCTTAAACCAATGAAATTGACAAATCAGGACTAATGATCAAGTGCTGTAATTGTTCCTGCTTGAGGGGAGGTGATCTCACCATGGAGTGGTCTGCAAGGTTCTGCTTCTCGTGGAATCTGAGGTGTCTGGAGATTTAAGACAATGGCTTAAGACTTCCAAGCATTGTTTCTGGGGGCTCTGGAAGTGAATGTTGGAACAGCTGGCAGTGGAGTGTTCCTGGAAACTTTAAAAATTAGTTACTCTTATTTTGGTGCCCTCAGTCTTCAAGGGGTATGCCACGGGCTAGGTAAATTTAGGACTTATTAACCTTGTTTTGTCTTTTCCTAAATGACTGGTATTCCCATTTGCAGAGCTGAGCAGTAATCTGTACAAATGTTAAGGTAAGAAGAGAGGCAAACATGGAGTTTGTCTCCTTTCTGCCTGTTTTCTGCCCCACTAAGAGCACCATCATGCATATCAAGTGAATGCCTGTTACAAACTGCAAACTAGAGCCTCATCCCAGACTTCCTGCATCAAAACTCTGGGAATGCATGCCCAGAAATCTGTCCTTTAACAAGCAATTTCAAAGATGGTGACAGCTGCCAAAGTTTGGGAACAACTGATAGACAGAAAATGAACTTTCTTTGATTTGAGGTTGTTATCCAGGGACCACCCTCAGTCCTGTGCTAGGAAGAATGAGGTCATTTAAATAAAAGCAGAAACTTACGGAGATATTAGAGAAAAGACAGGCTTGGTACAAGATCTGAGGACCTAGCTCCCGTAGCTTTGTCTCTCTGACTCTGTGAGCCATACCAAGATCCTATCTAGCAACATAGATCAAGAGATTCCCACTCCTTCCTTCCTTCCTTCCTTCCTTCCTTCCTTCCTTCCTTCCTTCCTTCCTCCCACCCCCTTTCTTCGTTTCTCTGAAGCCAGACTGAATGAGTCTCTGGCATTTGCACTCCAAGCCACCTTAAGAAGCAGAATGACCCTGACCTTCCTTCATCAACCATCTACAGTGGCAGTGGAAAGGTGGCAAAGCACAGCTACTGATGCCTGGTAACTCACCGGCTCTGGTTTGAATACACTAACTCCTCCAAATCTCATGCTGAAATTTAATTGCCATGTAATGGTTTTGAGATGTGGGACTTTTGAGAGATGATAAGTCATAAGAAGGATTAATGCCTTCCCAAATGAGGTAGAAAAAAGACAAGAAAAATTGGAATTTTAAAATTGTACTTCTTAAAAAAATGCAGCTTCAGGACAAAATTACCCAAAGTTACAAGGCCTTTTTTCACCCCTAAGCCTTTTTCCTTCCAGGAAATGCACCCCAAAATTCTTAAGAGTCTTAAAAGATAACAGTAAGTCTGTAGATCAGGCCCTTGCCTTTCTCCTGTAAAATCAGACAATGCTTTTCTTGATATTATGAATTCATCAATTCCACAGACTCTCAGCCCAGCTGTAGTATCTCACCCTAGAGTGTTAGAACGCTCAAGGCAGACTCTGTTGACTCTGCCTAATAACTCTGCCAGTGCCTCTCACTGATGAGTCCTGCAATTCCTCTCCATGACAAATCAAGAACCTACTCCATGGGCAGGAGAAGGGGTGAAGGCTCCTTCTTCTCTTTGGGGGGGACCTTGTTGGTTCCTGTTCTGTCATAAAAAAGATGGATTAATTCTAATGAGATGGGATTAGTTATGATTAGAGAGGCTGCTATGAAGAGAACCATCTCTCACATTTTGCTTCTTCTGAACGTGCCACTTGCCCTTCCAACTTCTTGTGAGGCAACATGGAGCCCTTACCGGAAGTAGCCACTAATCTTGGACTTGTCAGCCCCCAGAACTGGAAGCTAAAATAAACCTCACTTGTTCATAAATTGCCCAGTTGCAGGTATTGTTATAGCAACAGAAAAGTAGGACATGGCTTTTTCCCTGAAAGGTTCTCAGAATTCTGTCTTCTCCACTTTATCTATTGGTACAAATTTAACATACTTACACACACAAGAATCAAATTTAGTAAGTTTACTTCATCTTGATATGTCCACTTTGATGAGCATATCCATGTTCATTCTTCCCTAAAGATTCTATGAACTTCCATCATATCCCTTCTTAGTCACCTTTTCTCTCTTAATTTCAGAGTATTTGCTCAGTCATTGAGTGGAACTAATAAGATGTTGCCAAAGCTCAAGGTCCTGAACTTAAGGATCATCCAAATCCCCTGGGGGAAACTTCCAAATATCCACAGTTAATGTGTATGTCTCACTCCAAACCCAGTGTCAAGTTCAGGAAAGATTACATCATGAGGGTGTCAACCTCAATAATGGATTGCTCTATTGACAGGTGCATAAATGAACAGGCTAGTAGGAGGTGGGTCATGGGCACATGACTTTGGGGACTATGGCGTGTCCCCCTCCTTGTTCACTGGCTTTCTTACCCTATTTCCTCATTGCTGAGATGAGCAGTTTTCCGTTGACATGCTCCTCAGCTATGGTTTTTCTGCCTCACCACAAGCCTAAAAGCAATAAACTCAGATAACCTTGGACTAAAACTTCTGAAACCTAAGTCAAAGCAAACCTTTCCACCTTTAAGATAAGAGGTTTCCATAGTGTAGTGGTTATCATGTTCACCTCACACCTTTAAGGTATTCTTGGGTATTTTAAAATAGCAATCTGACAGGCGTCAAGGCCATTTTCTATATATATACACCCTGATGGAAGTGGGGATCCTTATCTATATAGTTTTACATTGTCCTAAAAAGTATATTTTCTTAACACCAACAATTTCCTCAGGTGCTTCTAACAGGGCAATTTGAAACACGAGTATTTCATTTTTTTCTAGGAAACCAGAATACATCACACCAAATGTTCTTTGACATACATTATTTCGAGCTGATTATTTTGAGAAATAGTGGCAGATCTATTAGATCTAATAGTGGCAGATTATTTTGAGAATAGCAGCAGATCTGAGGACAGAGCATAAGTTCCCCTTCTGTAAGGGGGATTTACTTTGTGAGAGAACTCTCCATGTGGAAGGGTGTCTCCCTTTCTGTACCAGGAAGAGAAGTATGAATCAGTCACAACAGACTATTATCAATGGAGAAGAAACAGGCTTAAATCTGCATAGCAAAGCTTGTCCTTATTCTTTATATTTTTCCTGGTCAATTTCCCATACCTTGCTTACTTGCCCAGAACTCCCAACCCTGTTGTCCTTTGTTGGTATATAAAACTAAATTCTAAAGAGCCTTTGAATTATTGGGTACTCTGATGTGCTATATTTGTGACACACATGTTAATAAACTCTGTTTGCTTTTCTGTTTGTCTATCTTTTGCTACAGAGACTGCTAAAAATCTAGAATGATAAAAGGAAAAATAATATTCCTCTCCTACCATAACAAACTTGAAGCTCAGTTTTCATTTAAAAAATTACAAATGAAGTCCTCCTTGACAATAAAAAGCATCAATATGGAAAGGTATAAAATATGATTATTTAATCCCTAGTACAAAAAAACGAAGAAAGAAAGGAAAGCAAACATGACTGTTGTAGTCAGGGTTTACAGGGAAAAGATTTAATACAGGACCCATAATTTGTAGGATTATTTTATAATATTCACCCATGCAAATAAAAAAGAGTACCAGAAATCTATCCACACACTAGAGACCCAGAAGCTAGTTGAAGGCCTGAATCCCACAGCAATGTCCTACATGAATCCAGTTGAAGAATCAGAGCCCATGGCAATGTCTCATACAAGTCTGTATCAAGGATCTGGTACAGCCCAAATATCAGCAGTGGAATCTAGAAAGTCTGCACCAGCAGGATGAAGGACCTGTGCCAGCAGGCTGAGGGATCTGCACAGCAGCCAGGAAGCGACACTTAAGGTAATACCAGAGAGCTTCCGCAAAAAGAACCGCAGCCATTCTCAGTGACAGTGAGGTCCTGAGCTCCTCTAATGATGAAAACAGCTGCGTTCATATCAGGAATGCCAGTGTGACAAGCTTTTCCATGAGAATCAACAGCACATCTTCTTCCCCTTCTGTTCTCCTTTTTATGTTGTTGGCAACAAGCTTCAGGTGGGCCTTCCACACCCAGCACCACACTGATTCACTTCAACTGCATTTTACCAGTTGCCCCGTAGTTAATCCACCACAATGATATAACATATAAATGGTAACTATTTGGCATATGCGTTGTAAAAGAGAGAAGCAACAGAATTTTCCCTGAACCCTCCTAAAATTGTATCATTGTGACAGGTTCGGGTAACAAAGGACAGTTAACGGAAAATGCAAGCATGTGCATCAATAGATGCATGGACATCAGGCAAGAGAAAAGTAACTGTTTTGTTCTGCCTTTTTGGCAGTACTAAGGACTGAACTCACAATAATCTCTTGCATGCTAAACATGTACTTCACCATGGAGCTACATCCCCATCCTCAAAAGAGTGTCCACTCTGAACATAGTTTTGGGCAGGCATGGCAATACATGCCTGTAATCACAGCATTTGAGAGGCTGAAGTAGGAGGATTGCTACAAGTTTGAGGACAGCCTAGGCTACATAGTGAGTTCAAGCTAGCCTGAACTATATAGCAAGACACTGACTCAGTCAATCAATTAATAAAGTTTTTATGTGTTTTAGGCAAATTGATCATCAAGTACTGGCTAAAAGAAAATACAAATAAATGTTAAAATGGAAATGAATTAATATCAGCATTTTCAAAGGACTTATAATTTTCAAATTGTAAAGAGTTTGATATTAAATATCCTATTGCAAAAATATCAAGAAAAAAATTCGTATGAATAAACCATCAGTTCTATTAAGTAAAGTTATCAAATAGTCAATACTAAGCAATAACTTTATGTCCCAATAAGCATAAAACTGCAAGCTAAAATCAAGGTTCACAATGAAGGAGCTCAAGAAATATCACCCCAAAATATGATGCTTGGAAATGAGGGTATTTGAGAAATCAGAACTACAGGCAAGGCCCTCTCTGAGTACCCTGTCACCCACCCAGAGATGGATCCTCCAGAAGAAACTTAATCATCTCAAGTGCCCCTGGGAGATCCCACCAACCCACTGAGTTAGTCCCCCAGATGCTGACACCTCACAACACCATTATCTATTCCCCTGAGAGCTGCTTCCAGACACCTTTCATTACTGAGACTTGTTATCTGCACATCAGGACAACCTTTATTCACCATGCATATCCTCTTCCTCTCACCTTTCATACCCAGCCCTGCCCCCTAGATAGCAATAACCTACTCCTGCCTGAAGCTCCAAAATTCTATGTGAGTGTAAATCATCTCACCCTTCCTCAAGTCCATGTTGTGTGGGACTCTTGCTTATGTACATAACTCATTATGTGTTTCTTGTTAATCTGTCTATGACAGTTTAAATCACAGTCAATGAATCTACAAGGATGGAAAGAAGCTTCATTGTTTGTTCCCCTTCAAATGCATATAAACCAGCTAGTCTTGCAAATCCAAATACAGAAGTAGCTATAACACTGGGAGTTAATTTCATGCTCTATGGTTATATATATTACGTGCTTATATATATTATATTATTGTGAATATAATCCTTAATCCTCTAGAATGGATATAATAACTAAGCAGGGTTAAAGAGGTTAACTAACTTACCTAAGATCATACTTGTACTAAGTACTTCAACCATAGTTTCAATATGACTAAAAAAAACCTTTCTCATGAGTAAAATACTTCATGAGCACAATGTGATCATTACATCTTCTAACTGGTACATATCTATTGCCATATAGTTTGTGAGTTTATGTACTATTGAGCATAATACCTACTATCTTCCAGGCTGTCAATTTTGTTGAGTGAATACTTACTTCCTATTTTCCATAAAGAATTTTCCTAAATTATTCAGTATATTATTGTGACTGGTCCTTGAAACCGCCTCACCTAACGTGTTAGTCAGCTTTCAGTTGTTGACAAAGTGTTTGAGAATATCAATTTAAAAGGAGAAAAGGCTGATTTTGGCTCATGGTTTGAGAGGTCTCAGTCCATGCTTAATCGCCTGTTTGTGGGGGTGGCCATGACAAGGCAGAATGCCATGGCCAGGAGCACGTGTAAGAGCAAAGCTGCTGATCCAGCATGAGAACAGAGAGACAGGAAGGGGCTGAGGTCCCAATATGTCCTCCAAGAGCACATCCCTCAGTGGCCTAAATTCTTCCACTAGGCCCTTATCTGTTAGTTTCCATCATCCTCGAAGAGTACCAACCTAAGAAACAAGCCTTCAGTGCACAGTCTTCTGGGGGACATTTAAGACTCAAATCATAACACCTGGATAAAATGAGATAAACAACGTATTATCCCTTAGCTCTTGCTTCTCCAGGGTTCATACAGACCACCACCTTGTTCTTATGACAATACATTGCTGCAGTATTGTATTTAAGTCAGTAACAACTTTCTTTATATCAATTACTTTTAATAGATTTCTGTAAGGATATGTTTGCAGTATGGCTGTCCTTGTCCTTTCTGTCTAACAGAACTTTACTGAGCAACTCTTTGCCTGTTCTGATCCATTTATTATGACTCCTACTAACTTTAATTTCACATCATTAAATCCTAAATATACCCTTACATGGAGCCTCTCACTCACTAGGTACCCATTTCTCTCTCTTTCGTCCTTTTTTTCGCTTTCTTTTTTGGAGGAGTTGAGGTGAAATTTAATTATTTTATTTATTTAGTCAATTAGTTAAAATTAGTAAAGTAAAAATTTAGTAAAAATTAGTAAAATTAGTGTGTAAATATTAGAAATCACATAATGTTAAGTAGAGCACACATGTAACAACTATTGTAAAAGAAAACTAAATTGAACAATGCAAAAGAAGAAAATTAGAAAACCTACAAAAACCTAAAAGGAAAAAGGGTTTTGTATTCTTCTTTCTAAAGAAAAGTAGGACTTGTGGTGAACCCCAGATTTTCAAGATATTTCTGATATACTCAAGAACAATTAAGAATGTAAAGGAAACAGAAAAATAGCAGCCTTCTCAAAACATGGTAGGTCATGCATAGGTACACATTTAATCCGTTAAAAAACGCTGTGCAGGAACTGATAAGGAGCCCTAAATTATGCCAAAGCTCATTGTCCTTTTATATTTCTGTCATGAGAGGAAAAAAAGTTAATGTATTTTAGTCACTACATTCCAAACTAGTTCAAGTCACTATAGTCTAAGCTTTTTCTTTGTAAAGATACTTTATTATTTGTTTGTTTGTTTTTTCAGTACTGGGGATTGAACCCAGGACCTTCCACTGAGCTGTATCTCCAGCTCTTTTTAAATACTTTATTTCTTTTGAGTCAGGTTCTTGCTAAATTGCCCTAGGCTGCACTTAACCTATGATCCTGGAGTTGGAGCCCAGCCTAGGCAATTTAGTAACTAAACCAGGCTCTGTTGTAATTTGTTTTGTTTTGTTTTTCTTTTTGCGACTGGGTGTGCCACGCAGTTCAGACTAGCGTTGAACTCACTTTGTAACCCAGGCTGGCCTGGAATCTGCAATGATCCTCCTGCCTCAGCCTCTGGAGTGCTGAGATTACAGGCATGTGCCACTATACTCAGCTTGTCTCTAATTTTTAAAACATAATAAAAAGAGATGGGGGTGCAGTTCAGTTAAAATTTCTAACTGACCTTCATTTCCAATAAAGAAGATTTGGGAAAGACTACTATTTCTCCACCAGAATCCACTTAATCTTTGCCACAGGGAGTGAACAAAGTAAAAGGCCCCAACCATCATGAGGCATGGGCTGTTCTCCCCTCAACAGCTAGAACTGAGCCACACTGGTGTCCAGGCTTACAGCACACAGCTGCTAGAGACACAGGCCAGCCTGCTCTGTTTGGAACAGTCAAATGAGACAGAAATGAACTTCAAGTTACAACAGTTCAATCCACCTAACATAACTGCACTAAGTCAAAACCAATTGCCTTTTAAATCAACAGAGCCATATTTTGGCAAATTACTACAATTCCAAGTGGTAACTGGCTTCTCCCAACAGTCACTATCAATAAAACAAACAGGGAATGAGAAAGAGCTTTTGGGTGTTGGATAACTACTTTGTATCTGAAAATTTATTTCTGTCTTCTGTTCTCTAAACTTTTGTATAAGCAGTTAGTGAATTTCTGTTCAGTGTATAAGCAATTAGTGAATTTCTGTTCCAGGCATCTATTGTTTTATTGAGATATGAGCAATGTTTACAGTAAATGTAATTAAACAGCTGGGCATGGTGGCACACCTGTAATCCCAGTGCTGGGGAGGCTGAGGCAGGAGGACCACAGCAAATTCAAGGGAGTTGAAGGCTAACCTAAACTGCATAGTGAGATCTTGTCTCAAAAAGATAAAATGAAAAGAATTAGCCAAGGGTCAGATTTTTTTTAAATGTAATTAAACAACACTCCCTCCTTGGGCTAGTGCTTTTCAGCAAGATAGCAAGGGCAGTAAAGTGACAGCTAAGTCTGAATTTCCTGACTATTCTTCCATTTAACTCTGGCATTCCCTTCTTCTTTCATTCCTATTACATCACCACCAGTATGGCTCACACTTCACTGCAAGAAACAAAAAGTGAAGGGTTTCCTGTTTGTCATCAGATCCAAAACACTTCAGTACATCTTACAAATTAGCTACACAGATGTTGCAGGACACATTGATATAAATTCTCTTCACAATTACCTACTTTGCACATACCTTGATAACTTTTCATACCTTGATAAACTAAGAAATCAACTACAGTGCCCATCTGAAATTATTCAAATGAAAACGTCTAATCCCAGTGGAGTGTTTGTTTAGATTTAATCACCAGTTCCAGCGCACATCACAGGGGGCTTCCTCTCTACACAGGCGCAATCCCCTTGGTGTCCTCACCAAGCAGTAGTTTTCTGCTTTAACTACTATAAAATATGACAAGCACATACCCCATGGATATAATTTGTCCTTCCTTTTTGCCAAATTGTCATTGCCTAAATTCTACTCATCAGCATATTACTGCAGGGTGCCTACTGAGTCTCTTCAACCATTCTAATCATAAAAGAAAAACAAGAAACAAAACACAAAGCTTAGTCTCATGGAAAGGAAAGTCCAGGATGTGGAAGACTAATTTATTCATCCATGTCAATATAACACATACAGTAAAAATTAAAAGTGTTAGAGAAAGGAAATTCACAAGTGAGCTGTCATATTTGTACTGATCATTACCTATGTGTACTGTGACTCGTGGCCTTCAGTGGAGACTGGATGTTAAATTACTCCAGCACAGCTTCATGAGCCACAACCTGAATACAAAAAGGTACGAACAAAAGGAAGACCATGGCAGGCACACATTATGAAGAATTACAGAGGGTAGTGAGGGAGCATGGCCCTAACCAACAAGGCATCAGTTCCAGTTCTGAAGATTAGTACAGCCCACTCACATTTGTTTACTATTAAATACTTCATTGTACACATTCAGAAGTTCATCTGACAAATCTCCAAAGAGAAGACAAAGAAGACAGCAAAAAGGCCCTTTGACTGACCAAATCCAAAACTGAAGCACAGTATACACAGAACATTCCAGTTCCAAATTAGAAACCAGTTTCTTATTATTTTATGAGTTAATTCTAACAAGCATGTTTGTGGATACCTCTAATTGAACACAGAACATCCTAATAGGTCAGAAGAGAAGGCAGACGTGAGCAAGGGGTCAAGGAAACAAAGTGCAAATGTAAAAGTCACAGCAAGGCAAAAACCTCTGAAGTTCAAAGGGATTGTTTCACCTCAGTGGTCTGCCAAGGCTTCACAGCAATGGACCTACACATCATCAGAAGCCTAAGGTATTAAGATTAAACTATATTCAGTTATTTTATAAAGGCAAATAAATTAATTCTTAAAGAACACCATCAAAGGTAGTTATTTGTAGCAGGGTGGGGAGGTACATACCTGTAATCGCAGTACTCTGGGAGATTGACACAGGAGCATTGCAAGTGTGAGCCCAGCTTGAGGAACTTGGTGATTTAGTGAGACCCTGTCTCAAAAAAATAAAAGTTACTTTGTTTTGTTTTCTATTTTACACATAAATCAACTGTTTATTTAGAAATTTCAATTGTGAGCAACAAGAGCTAGATAACGTTTTACTATGAGTAATCTGACAACTGTGAATTATCTCTCTGATCTTATAGAACAATGGTCACTAACTCAATTTGTATCAGGAGGAAATGCACTGACTTTACCCCCTAAAGAGAACTGTTTTGATTCATACAACTTGTCCAGGCTCTAGGACCAATGACACAAGCATGCAGTCATTATTCCTGAACAGCAGAGCCAAAAGTATGCTTATAATCAGTTCAAGATTTCCTTCCCAGCCAGGTAACAGAGAGAAAACATGGCAAAACTAGAAATTGCTAGGGTCCAGACTTAGGACAGATGTATACCCCAAGCAAACCAGAACAGGTCTCTTTGGATAAAGCAATACCTTCAAAATCACTTCAAATATTACATAATCTCTCACAATGCTTCAAAGATGATCCAAAGACAAAAGCAATACATTAACAATTTGGTTTCTGAACTATTTTGTTGACTATACCCTGCAAAACTTCAGGGCTGGATATAGCTCAGTGCTAGGGTAGGGTATGTGTCTCGCATACCCCTGGGAGCTCAATACTTCCCTGGAACCTCAATATGGTCTTTTTGTAATTGTCTATTTCAGTTTAAAATGCCCAGATATCTTGTGAGTGATCAGCCCCAGCACTGTTAGGGCTGTTAGGGTCAAATCACTTTTTAATTTAATTTCACAGCCACCCAGTAAACGTTTTCCCTCTAATTTGTTCTTTCACTTGACAATTACTGAGCAATTAATCTACTAGGTATTGGGTTGGAACCCAAGGACTCAACAGAGAACATGATGTTGTCAGTACCTATTGAGCTGAGTATGTTTGGAAAATAAAACTCAGTGTCATCTAGCTCCGCAGGACCTCTTTAGATAGTTACAGACCCGCCGGAAAAGTTTAGGACAATGAATCCAGATTTACAATTTTAGATGGCAAATAACAGGTCACATGAACATGTTAGACATTTAAAATATATATTCTTGAATTTATCCAGTAGTTACCTTATTCTGTTGTTACAATTGAAATACCACAGACTAGGTGACACATATGGAATAAGGTTTTTGATTTGGCTCTCAGTTCTAGAGCCTGAGAAGTCCAAGAACGTGGTGACAGTGTCCCAGGAGGGTTTTCTTCTGGCTGCATTGTGACACAGCAGAGGACAGCACCTGGTAAGATGGACAGTTTGCTTTTATAACAAAACCACTCTCTCAATAACCCACTGGTCTGTGAATGTACCCCACCACTTCTTAAGGGTCTCATCTTCAAGTACCATTAACACGTTAGGTGAAATAAGTTAGACACAGAAAGTTAAACATCGCAAGATTTCTCCTGTGTGAGAATCTAAAATGTAAATAAATAAGAGTAAAATGAAGGAGAGATGAAAGGAAACAAAAAAGGTAGATACTTTGGAGACTGGAAAAAACATGGTGTGAACACTGGGAGTCAGGTAAAGGCATCACAAATGATCAGTGCATGTCTTATGCATGTTTCAATTCTACAAAATGTATCAACTAATATGCATGACAAACACAAATAAAAAGTGGCATTTTAAAAAATACAAATGCCATAAACATACGACTTTGGGTATTAAGTTGCCAACGCACCAGTTTTGGGGAGACATACTCAAACCATAGCATCTACATACCAAATTATCAGATGTCTAAAGGTTTAAAAGCTATTTTTCAACCAGGCATGGTCAAGTATGTCTGTAATCCTAGAATACTGGGAGAGTGAAAGACAAGGAATACAAGTTTGAAACCAATCTGGGCAAATGAGTGAATCTGTGCCACCCTGCAACAAAATTTTAAAAATTTTTAAATGGTTAAGGATGTAGCTCTATGCAAAGACCCTGTTTCAATCACCACTACAGAAAAGTAAGATTTAAACCAGTAATTAAAAAATAAAATAAAAATCAATTTTATAATAAAATTTGTTTTTCTTCCCTATAAATGCACTGAATGTCACATAAAATTTTAAGAGTTCAGTTATTAAAGAAAGGAAAAAGACACATAAAATACATTTAAGTAAAGCAGTGAGAGTATCTCTAGACCCTGTTATTTTAGTTTTTGTATAAAAAGTATGAAGTAAACATTTCAACATAATACTGTTTACCCAAGGCTAACTAACGCTGTTGTTCAAGACATTCTAAGGCATTTCTTCTCTACTCTAAAATATGGTTTCTGACAAAAGCTCTATAGTTTATAAAAATTCTGCCACATCAAGTGTATTTAAAGCACATCTTTAAGGTGACAGTTACGAACTGCTATTTAATAATCTGATTAAATGCACTAAAATGAATGCCAAGTATTGCAACACACACTTATAATCCCAGCACTCAGGAAATTGAGGCAGGAGGGTTTTGAGTTCAAGGTCAGTCTAGGTTATACAGGAAGATCTTGTCTCAAAAAAAAAAAAAAGAATACACACACACACACACACACGTTACATTGCAGAAAATGAACAAAAGTTACAATTACTAGGCCTTTGTCAAAATGTTGAAGTCTATGCCATTTTAACTTTTAAAATGGTAAACAAAAAAATCACATCAGTTCTTTGCATAATTTTTTGGTAGTTTTACTTTGCCTTGCTTGTAGTACCATGGATTGAACAAGGGCCTTCACACTGAACTACATCCCTAACCCTTTTCTAGTTTATTTTAGAGACAAGGTCCCAGTAAGTCACTGAGTGTCCAGGATAGGCTCAAATTTACAATCCTCCTGCCTCAGCCTCTCAGAATGCTGGGATTACAGGAATATGCTCTACTCATAGTTCTTAATCTGTTACCACTTTAATAAAAATGTTCAAAGTGTCAGTATGATTTTCATACTAGTTTACCTGAAGACATCAATTCAGTTTACTTAAAATTTTATCATTCTTTCATTACTAATCTACCTGAAAACATCAGTTCAGTTTACTTACAAATTTTATCCTTCTTTCAATGATTTCACAGGGAGTAAACACTAACAAACTTCACAGAACTCACAGCATCAAATGTCTGTCATAGAGTTGTCTGTCGGCTACTCTGCAAGTCACTGAAGGAATGAATCTGTTTCATAGATGTTTGATAAAAGTAAGTGCTCATATTTTCACCTCTTCAACTGCACAGGCTTTTGGCAATCCAGTTCTGTTCCTGCTAACATAAAACTATACGGTTGCAGAGAAAAAATATTAGGTAAAAGGAGTGAAAAATATACAGTTCCTCTTCAAAAAAAAAAAAAAAAACAATAAAAACTAAACCACAGAAAGACATCAACAAACCTACAAAGCCAGACAACTGAAAAGACATGCTGCTGATAGGATCTTAGAATTCATTTTATTTTAAAACATGACACTTCACAATCTAAATCAAGGACTTGGGAATCCTAATTTGAAAATGAAACTGAAGGCACAGAACCTATTTAAATCAATAAAAGGCTTACAGGGGCTTGTATCTAATTCACTTAATTTATTCCTGTGTAAACTGTGAGTACCTCCATTCTTTTAGTTAGAGCACTTCTACATTCAGAGTAGCCTGGTAATACAAATAAAGGAATTTCTTTCTTACCAAAGTAGTGAAGCCATGGAGCAAACTTTACCTGAAAATCCTGAGATCCGTAATTAACTTTTAAAATTTCACAAATTGCCTTTTCTAGATAACAAGGGCATCCTTTCAAACCCATGGTTAAACAATGAACTCAAGCTCAGTAGTTTGTCTATAACCACACCTAAGCAATCCACTGAGAAGTTGCAAATCCCAACTAATTTTTGTTGTGCAATATACATACTCAACATTGTATCTACTAATCCTGCTGCTATAACAAAGTATCTGAGATAGTAATTTATGAACAAAACAAAGGAGGCTAGAAGGCCATGATTAAGGAGCCAGCAGGTTTCCTGTCTGGTAAAATATCAGTTTCTTACAGATGAAACCATCAACACAGCCTCCTGTCAGAACAAAATAAGCTTAGGCTTATTTCCTCCTGCCCTTTTTTAAGGCAGAGCCCTCTTGACTCAATCACTTCTCCAAAGGCCTCACCTGGTAATATTCTCACAGTAGGAATTAAACTTTGACAGAAGGGCCAGGGATACAGCTCAAAGGCATAGAGCCTGCCTGGCAAGCCCAAGTCCCCATTCCCAAGTTTGACCTCCGGTACCCAAAAAAAAAAAAAAAAAAAAAAAAAAGAATTTTAGAAGAAATACATTCAAATGGTAACACATATTTTTCAACTAAATCTGGTAACATATCTTAAAATAGTTTCACAGTCTCAAGCCGCCCAGACTAAGTAAAATATCAGGACCGCTTCACTTTCACTCTAAAGTATACGCCCGAAAGGAAAGCCAAAGTATGACAGTGAACTAGACACTGTTCGGGAATACAAAACTTGCACTTCCCTCTTCATTAGCCAATAGGTAGAACTTTAATTTTAGATGACATTATAATTCGAAATAACGAGAGCTATTTCTTGAGTCATTGAGACTTATCCTTCGAAATTACTAATGATTAACCTATCCTGTTCACATGACCATTTAGAAAATCCTCATAATTCTGTGGCATTTTTACACATGAAAAACTTGTATACATCTGAGAAAGGTTTCTACAGATAAAACAATTTAAAAACCACTCCACCCAAAGGCAGTTGTAAAAGTGTGCATTTTATTCATTCCATCAGCTGAGAACTATTTTACAAATACAATATTGTACCAAAAAATCACAAAATGTTACAAAATAAAAAAGTACAAACGCATTACTTAATAAATATGACTAAAGGTAGATAAAGTGGAAATGAGATAGATTTTAGGTTGGAGATACTGTTTGACCCAGCAAACCATACAAGCTGTTTACAGACATTTTTACACAAGAGGCAATCCTATTTTGCCTTTTCGAAGAATTTTAAAGGAACAGAATATTAAGACAATATTCTCCTGCTATAAAAATAATGCCAGGGATGGTTCCAGGCTTTTATGCTACCAGTTTTTAAGTTTCTTGGTTGAATTTAAGAAGCTATACAGAGCAGGAGACTTCTCTCATCACAAAATTTTATAGCATGTTAAAATTCTTTCATAACAAAATGACAAATGTAAATGAAAACAAGAGCAGCAGTCTACTCTAACATCAACCAGAACACACAATCATCATACTGTCATCTGCAAATATCAGATTTTCATTCAAGTAAGACCTAGTACTATCCCTTAAAGAAAAAGTCTTCCCACATCCATACCCCTTAAGTATTTCAAGACCGATCATTTCTAGAAAAATAATTTCCAAAACAACAAAGCTGCTTCAACAAAATGGAATGGGTCAATCATCTGGCAATACGAGTATATCAATATCCACTTGAAAAAATTATCTAAGAATTGTGAAATTCAAATTTCAACGTAAAGTTACTACTAAATCACAAGACTGCTCAAAATAATAAATTTCATAGAAAGCACTTGTCTGGATTTATGCCTGAAAGCTGTGTCAAAATGAAACACATCATAGACGAAGGTCCAATTTTTAAAAATGTGCAAAAATACATTTTTATAGAAAATAGACTACCGGGAATGAACAAATTTATTATACTGTGAGAAATTAGCTTGCAATTTAAGTAGTGCTCATTTTATACAGCAAATTATAAATAGCAGTAGGCTCACCCAAAGCTATCAAGAAACATCATTTAGGTGCCCAGCAACCTTCAGCTCTGAGAAAACATTCAAAGAAATGATTAAGGCATTACACCTACAGAAAAATCTACTAGGAAGTTTAAAAGTGCTATTACCCTGATTAGAGTTCATGTGATTCTCCAAACATAAGTTAAGTATGCGATTTCCCCAAGGGGTTAAGGTTTTTTCAGACATTTCAAGAGCATGCGTTTTGTTCAATATACATTTTGGACAGAGATATGGCCATGGATTTGGCAAGTTCTTCATCTCGTTTCCTTTGCACTTGGGTTTGTTTGCACCAACTGTCATACTCTGGGTTAGGATAGGAGTGATCGAAAACCGCATCATAGTGTCCATTACTGAGCCAGCTGAGCCAAATACTAGGCCTTAAGGAATCCTCGGGGCCCAGATAATGAATCATGGTAGACACCGTGGGGCTCTCCAACCTCCCTCCAGTAGTTAAGTGTATATTCACATTCAGCATCTGCCCCATCGCCAGCAATTCCGGGTACCCTGCCCAAGCCCCGTCTTGGGCAGCCGCGACGATAAACTCCCCGACATCGCCCTCAATCAGGGGGTTAAAGTGGTCGAGATGATCCGCGATGTAGTGCACCGTTTGCTCTCGAAGCTCCCGGTGCAGGCTCTGGTCTCCGTACACGGCCTTGCTCACAGCTCGGTACAGGCAGTTGCCGTCGGGGATGATGTGGAACCGGAACTTATTCCTCTGCCGCAGGTACTTGTCCTGCCTCTCCACCTCGGCCAGATACAGGGCCAGCTTCTCGTCCCGGGGATCCGATCTGGACACCACCACTGTCTCGGTCGCACTACCCGCTGCCGCCCCGCTGCTCCGCGCGGCGGGAGCCTCGGGCTCCGGGTCAGGGCGCCGCACCGCGTGCGCGCCGGCAGGGTCGCTGCGGTCGCTCCCCCGGTCCCAGGCGCGAGGGACCCGATCGGCCCGCGGCTCCTCGACCCACGATCCGGGGCCGGGCTCGGGGCTCCCCGGGGGCGGCGGAGGCCCGCGGTGCTTGGCGGCGGCCAGGGCCTGGCGGTGCTCGCTCAGTCGGAAGTTCCTGTCGGGGCCCTCGCGCGCCGCGTCCGGGCCGGGCTCGGGACCGTCGGGCCGCAGCAGCTCGTCCAGCAGCCAGGCCGAGGAGCCCCTGCGCGGAGGCGGCGGCGGTGGAGCAGCGGGTCCCGGGGTCAGCAGGATGCAGCGGCCGCGCGGGGCGGCGCCGGGACCCGACTCGGGCGCGCGCAACACAAGGCGCTCAGCGCCCAGGGCCCGCACGGCGACCTGCGCTGTGGCCGTGTAGTGCGGTGGCAGCGGCGGCTTGCAGGACGCGCCGGGCGGGCCGCCGGCGGCGGGCGCGGCGGTCCCGGACACCACCTCGAAGCATGAAGAGAAGGCGGGCATCTTGGCGGCGGTGGCGGCCTCGCGGGCCTCGGCAGCGGCTACGGACTGGCACTCTCCGGTCTCGGGTTCGGGCGCGGTGCTGGCGGCTCCGGGCGGTGGCAGGGAGACCTTGAAGGCTGCGGCGGTGGCGGTGGCGGCGGCGGGCGGAGCGGGGGCGGCGGCCGTGGGGCCCGGGGCCCCGGTGGGGAAATGGGTGCACACGCTGCTGTAGAGCTGCATGTCCCCGGCCGCCGCTTGGCCCTTATAGGCGCGGCGAGCCCCCGCGCGGGGACACACCCTCTGGGCCCGGGCCGCGCGCGCTGACCCGGCGCCCCGAAAATAGCGATGACCCCACGGCCGCCGGCCGCCGCGCGTCAGGAGCCGCAAATAGCGCCCGGGGCCCGGCCCAATTCCTGCTGCGCCACAGCGCGCGCGGGAGGCGGGAGGGAGCAGGACACGCGCGCCGCCCGCAGGCCCAGGGCACCTCACCCGCTGCCCCTGCTCCGGCCCGCCGGGCACCGTCGGAGTAAGTCACCCGAGCGCGTCTCGCCGGCGAGCGGCAACAGCGGGGCGCGGAGGGCCGGGGGCGGGGCTGCGCTTGTTTACCTCAAGCCGCTCGTCCGCGTCACGTGGCCCCGCTGGAATGCGCGGCTTGTGGAAGCGCCCCATTCAAGTGCGCGGCCTCGCCCCGCCCCACCCTGGCCCCGCCCCCTAGGAAACGTCAAGGGCGTGGCCCGCGGAAAGCGCTGGGCCGGCCGGATGGGGTTTTCTCAGAGGTCTAGGAGCATGCGCAGTTGTGGCACGCCCGGCTGCCGCCCGCGAGGCTGCTGCAGCCGGCTTTCTTTACCTGAGCCCCAGGTCTCTGGGCCCAGCCGCTCTCCGCTGCTGTGGGGCCTGTTAGCAAGCTCGGCGCTGCCAGGGCAAGCATTCATGCTTGGAAAACTTGCCATTCTAAGGCTTCCGGGCGAGAGATGTAGAACGGTGGGCTCTTAAACCTGTATGGCCTTTGTAAGGCTGTGGGTCCCTATTCCTGCCTGTGTTCACTAGCTGTCCTCTTTTCCTTGGATTCGGATATTTAGGGCCTCTCCTCTTTAGAATCCTTCTGCCCAGCTAAGTGAAAACCAACTTCTAATTCATGTCAACTCGTAAATACATGAGCAAAAGAAAGGAAGCCTTTCAGACAGCCTTTCTCGGTCCAGCAAATGTAATACGGCCTCAGGTGTTTTGAATATATGTGGACATCCATCATAGGCAATAGAAAGGTCATGGCCTCATCCTGGGGCAGGGTAAATATAGAAAGCACACCTAATTCTGGTGACCCCTTTCTAAAGGAAACTCAGATGATAGTAGCTTTTGCTGTATTCTGAACTTTGATCAAATACTAAATTTACTAGCACTGAATATTAAAACTGAAGTTAGATAGAGGCCATGGCGCGGTTTTAGAAATAGGATTAAGCTGTACCCTACCTAAGGGTCAGATTCGAGAAAGGGAGGTCGTCTAGTTGTCTATTGCATTTCTGTCCTCAGGCACCGTGCCTGACACAGCACTACTGAAAGAAAGAATGGGTGCGTGAAGGAGGGAGTCCAGGGAAAACAGCTTTCTAGGGTTTCTCTGACTGAAGAAACCACAATTCCTGTCCCGGTCTTTTGATTCTTGTTTTTTTTTTTTTTGTACCGGGGATCGAACTCATGACCTCGCGCTTGCCAGGCAGGCGCTTAAGCCACTGAGCTAAATCCCCAGCCCAGTCTTTTGATTCTTAACTAAGGCTTTGTTTTGTCCTAGGCTCATTCAGGTGACTCCAATCTGGAGTCATTAAACAATTGAGCATCTTTTCAAATTCTAGTGACTACTTATTGGGAGTTCCTAGCTCCTAGGGCTAACTAGAAAGGGGAAATTAGATTTTGCCCCTAAGTATCTGTTGTTTTACATATTAAGCCCTTGACCTGCTCTCCTTAACCTTTCGGTAACTGGGATTCTGAAACAATAAAATACTGTTAAAAGCAAGGTCATCCTCTAGGTGTGGTGGTACTAATTTGTAATCCAGTCCATTCGAGGCTGAGGCGGGAGGACCTTTAGCTCAAGGCCACAGAGACAGTTTGAGACTAGCTAGAATATCAAGACCCTGCCCCCCAAAAAAACCTCACTAAAATAAATAATCCTCAAGTAATATTTACTAAATACTCAATATGTGCCTCATGGTCAGATTTCTGTGTACCTGAGATAAACAGTTTAAAGGAGGAAGAATTTATTTTGGCTGCAATTGGCTAGCTTCAAGGCAGAAATGTCATAGTAGATGCGCATGGTAGAGGACAGCTGTCCACTCACGGCAACTGAAAGCAGAGAGGGCACATGACAAAGCAAAGATCCGGGGTGAAGAGCACACCTTTCCAGCTCTCATCCCCTACAATCTGACTGCTTGGACCAGGCACTGCCTCCTACCAGCTCCTTCAGCTCTGTATCTTTAGCTGCACAGCCCTGGCTACCTTCCTATCTTCAATCAATTTAAAGCATTTAGCATTTTCACTTTAGAGAAGAACCAGAGGTCTTGCAGTCTCAGATCCTTGGACAAGTGGCATAAGGATCGTCATAATTTTTCAGGAACCTCCCTTTGTGTTGGATGGTCCTGGGCACTGTGTTTTTGATCACACCTCATAAAGACAGGCAGGAAAGAGACCTTCCAAAACTGCTTCATAAAAGTGGCAGCAATGATGGGATAAGTGTGTTTGGAGGACTAGGGTAGTGTTTTGAGGGGGATTAATGGCAATGTGTCTTTTACTGTAAATTTATTCTCTGTAGATTTTGATCACACCATGTACACCTGTATACCATCAGTTTCTAATATCCAGCCTTCCTTCCCACCAATCCAAACTTTTAAAAGTTTCGAACATTCGTCCATTTGTTCACTGTTTAATTAGCTCTTTACAAGCATACTATGAAAAGCAATCTTGAAAAATAACGTGCCACAATTTCAAAACTTGTTACAAGCTTGTTATCAATTCTGTTTGCTACTGACTTGAAAATAAACATAGCTCAATCAATAGAATTTGATGTATAAGTTAATCCAAAGATTAACTTACACATTTATAGTCAGTTGTCTTTTGGCAGTAGTCAAAGAAAACTCAATGAAGAATAATTTTTCAAAGAACTAGTAACACAATATCTACATGCAACAAAAGAAAGGGGGGGCAGAGATTTAGCTCAGAGGCATAAGCACTTGCCTGGTGAGCAACAGGTTGTGAGTTCAATCCCCAGTACAAAAAACAAAAAAACAAAAAATGGGACCCTCTGAAGAATAACTTAAGATTAATTGGAGCCAATGAACAAGCAGAAGATACCACAAAGACTTTTAAACAATGTTCACAGACATCACGACAAAAAAATTTGAAATGCAGATAAATGCTACATATAGAACTCCAATTAGCAATGATAAAAAATATACAGCCTGGCATATCACAGTTAAGATTCCAGAAATTCAACACAAGAAGAGAATCCTAAAAGCTGTTAGAGAAAAGAAACAAATCATCCATAAAGGAAAGCCCATCAGAATCACAGCTGACTTCTCAACACAAACTCTCAAGTTAGGAGATCTTGGAGTGAAGTACTCCAAGCTCTAAAGGAAAACAACTTTCAACCCAGATTGATGTATCCTACACACTATCTTTCAAAATTGAGGGAGAAATAAGATACTTCCATGACAAAGAACACTCCAAAATATTCTGAAGGACATTTTAGAAAGAGATAATAAGAACTACAGCTCTGTGAACTCCAACAGAAGGATTCCACCAGGGAAGGCAAACAATGAGAAAGGCGGGGGGGGGGGTGTTGGGGAGCTAACATGACAAGAATAAGTCAGTGCATATCAGTTCAAAACATTAATGTTCATAGTCTCAATTCACCAATCAAAAGATACAGACAGGCAGAATGGATGAGGAAGAAAGATCCAACAATATGCTGGATACATGAAACACATTTAATTCAAAAAGAAATTCATAGATTGAAAGTCAAAGAATGGAAAAGCAATACTCCATGTGACAGGAACCCAGAAAAAAGCGGGAGTAGCTATTCTATTTGCAGACAAAGTGATTTCAAACCAAGATTGATTAAGAGAGATAAAGAAGGTCACTACATCCTCATAAAGGGCACAATCCAAGAGGAAGAGATAACAATCATAAATATATATGCGATAAATACCAGTGCACCCAACTATATAAAACAATTGGTAATAGATATGAAAAATCAAAGAAGCCCTAATACAATTGTATTGGGAGACCTCTACCCTATTGTCACAAAAAGACAGACCAACTAGACAAAAAATCAATAATGAAATATTAAAACTAAATCAAACTTCTGAACAAATGGATTTAGTAGATGTCTATAGAGTGTTCCATCCCACAATATCAGAATACACATTCTTCTCAGCTGCACACGGGACATTCTCCAAAACAGACCACATACTGGCTCATAGAACATGCTGAAGTAAATGCAAAGGAATTGAAATTATCTGATGCATCTATCAGACCACAGTGCAATGAAATTGGAAATCCATGCCAAAAGAAACCACAAGAACTTCATAAACACATGGAAATTAAATAGCACCCTACTGAACAACCCATGGGTCACAGATGAAATTAAATAACAAATTAGACAGTTTTTACAGTTGAATGATAATGACAATACAACATACTAGAACTTTGGGAAACAATGAAAGCAGTTTGCAGAGGGAAATTCATAGCAGGAGAACCCATATCAGGAGCAAGCACATATAAACAACTTAATGTTGAACCTCAAACTTACAGAAAAAGAACAGCAGGCTAAGCCAAAAGCTTATACAAGGGAGGAAATTATAAAGATCAGAGAAGAAATAAACACACTAGAGACCAAAATACAAAGAATCAATGAAAAAAAAGAGTTGGTTCTTTTATTTTTTAATTTTTTTATTTTAAAGAGAATAGAACAAAACAAAACAGAACAAAGCAGATCTGAACAAATCAGTGCAAGCAACACAGAATTTAAAAACAAGACACAGGAAATCAGCAGTGGTTACCATAATGCCTCTTGTTTTCTTCAAAATAGTTGTCCATATCTTCATACATAATGAATTTAAACAAGAAAAAATAGTATAAAACCGATCAAAACAAAAGAATGAAAGCATTACAGGCCTTCAAAACCAGACAATAGGAAAATCAACAATGGCTGCCATAATGTCCCTTATTGTCTTCAAAATAGCTGTCCATACCTTCACACATATTTAAATTAAATAACACAAAACAGACTAAAACCAATCAAAACAAAGAATAAAAGCATTACTGGACTTCACAACAACAAGATGATAGGAAATCAGCAGTGGCTAGCATAATGTCTCATTTTCTTCAAAGTAGCTGTTTATACCATCAGGTGTAATAAAATCAATTCTCGTAAACTCTTTAGGAGAAGTTCTAGGCATGTATAAGCCTATACATGTACATCTATCCCTTCTATATTAGAGGGAAAAATAAAACATATTATGAGAAAAACAAGAAACAAAACAGACAAACAAATAACAGCAACAAAAAGCCCAAAACAATGACAATATATGCCCTTAAAACAAGGTGGTAGGAATGTAACTAAGGTTGTTATTTTATATAGTAATCTTGAAAAAAATTCCTCAGATCAGCAGACACAAACATGCAAAACTGATCCAGTTCTATAAATGTTAACTGTTTTGTTCCAAGAACAAATGGAATTAGTAGCACAATCATTTTAGCTATCTTAAGTGTGTATATACAATTTTATATATTTTTTCTTTTCCCTTCCTTCTTTTCTCCTTTTCCCTATCTGAGTTATTTTTTCCCCTTTGAGCAGTTTCTTATCCTTTCACAATATTTACTGAAGATTTTGTATCTTATTTACTCTTTCAGATTCTTACACTAGGGAGACAATACAGTATTTACACATGTGAGTCTGATTTATTTCACTTATAAGTATGGTCTCAAGTCGTACTCATTTACCTATTAAAGCTTCAATGTGATCCTTCTTTATAGCTGAGTAGTACTCCACTGTATAAAAATATCACATCTTTTTTATCCATTCCACAGTTGATGGACATCTAGGTTGTTTCCAAAATCTGGCTATTAAAAATTATACTGCTATAAACATGGGTGCACATGTATCACTGTGGTATGATGTTTTCAATTCATCTAGGAATATGCCCAGAAGTGGAATAGCTGGGTCAAAAGGGGATTCCAATCCCAGCTTGCTGAGTCCATCCTCCAGATGGACTTTCATAGTGGTTGCACCAGTCTGCACCCCCACCAACAGTGGAGAAGAGTTCCTTTTACCCCACAGCCTCCCCAGCATTTGTTATTGGTGGATTTCTTGATCCTGGCCATTCTTTCTGGAGTGAGATGGAATCTCAGTGTGGTATTAATTTGCATTTCTTGAATAACCAATAATGTTGAACATTTTTTCGTGTACTTATATGTCATTTGTATTTCTTCAGCTGAGAAGTGTGTGTTCATCTCGGATGCCCATTTTTGGATTGCGTCTTTGAATTTCAGGGGCTCGATTTTTTTTAATTCTTTATATGTTCTAGATAGAAGTTGACTAAGATTTTTTTTTCCCCAATTTGTGGGTTTTCTTTTCACTCTGTTGTAGATTTCTTTTGACATGCAAAAACTTTTTAATAAGACGAGATCCCAATTGTTGATTCTGGGAAGTATTTTTCCTGCAGTTTGATTTTTGTTCATGAATTCTCTGGTACCCCTATATCTTCAAGATTTCTACCTACTTTGTCTTCCAGCAGATTTAATGTTCCTGTTTTCATATTTAGATCTTTGATCCATTCTGATTTTAGTTTAGTACATGGTGAAAGATATGGGTCCAGTTTTAATCTTTGACATGTGTACAGCCAGGTTTTCCAGCACCAATTATTAACTAGGCTATCTTTCTTTTAGCAATGTGTTTGGCACCTTTGTCATGGGTAAGGTGGCTTAGTGTGTCTGGAGCTGTTTCTGCATTTTCTAATCTGTTCCATTGATCTTTGGGTCTGTTTTTCTTTTGCCAGTACCACACTGTTTTTATCACAGTAGCTTTATGGTATAATTTCAAGTCAGGGATTGTGATGCCTCCTGTGTTGCCTTGGTTGCCCAGGATTTCCACTGCTATCCTAGGTGTCTTCTGATTCCAGGTGAATTTGAGGAATGATTTCTCTAGCTCTGTGAGGTGTGCTATTGGTATTTTGATTGGAATTTCATTACATCTGTATAACAATTTTTGGAGAATGGTCATTTTCACAATATTTGTTCTTCCTATCCATGAACAAGGACTGTCTTTCCATTTTCTGAGATCCTCTTTGATTTCTCTTTTCAGAGTATTGTAATGTCTACTGAATAGATCTTTTACTTCCTTTGTTAGGTTGATTCCTAAGTATTTCATTTTTTTGGATGCTATAGTGAAAGGTCTGGCTTCTCTTATTTTTCTCTCAGTGAGTTTGTTGTTTGTGTAGAGAAATGGATACAGGTAGGTTTGGGTAGTGATGAACATGTGTTAAATTAGATTATAGTGAAGGTTGCAGAACTCTTTTGATATATTAAAAACACTAAATTTATTACTAAACACTAAATTTATTACATTTTAAAGGGGCCAATTACTGGGCATGGTGGCGCAAACCTGTAATCTCAGCGCTTGGGAGGCTGAGGCAGGAAGATTGCTGTGAATTCAAGGTCAGCCTGAGCTGCAAAGTGAATTTATGGCCAAGAACTGAACAAGGAGACCTTGTTTCAAACAAACACACCCACACACACATGCACACAGACACACACAAAAGAAAAAAAGGGACCAATTTTGAGATAGGTGAATTTAGCTAAATAAAAGGTGTTCAAAATCTGTTATAAGACAGGTTTTGTGCTGAGTTCTTGAACTAAAAAGATGATCATATATTTTATCCATAAATATCTCAGGAGTAGTAACAGTGACATTACTGCATAAATCATAGATTTTTTATATCTTAATGATTTTTCTGATGAATTCATATACTACATATAGCAGCTTATATGTAATTGTTAATATAAAGAAGTTGTATTTTACAGAAACCAAATTATTTATGTCCAGGTAAAAGGGATATTTAAGAAGCTGGACCAGTGAAATGCTATGGTAAAGAGTTCAAAAAAATTTTGTGCAACTTTTATGATACAAAAAAGCCCTTCCTTTCAACAAACATTTTTTAGCATAAAACATATGGAAATATGTCCTAATTTAACCAAGTATTGAAGGAAATAACCTGAATGAAATATTATATTTATATATATATATATATATATATATAGAGAGAGAGAGAGAGAGAGAGAGATTTTTTTTACCATTATCTCTAAATTTTATTTAACAAAAGTTGAATATAAAAATATATGTGACTGGGTTTTCATATCATTATGAAATAGGATTTTTGCACAGAAGATGTGGACATCTCTGTTGAACAGCTATTATTCATAGCCATTCCAAGATGCCTAACACACTGTTATTCATCAGATCACAAGATTCCTAAAGGGCTCAGAGTCCCTCAATTTCCCTCCAGTGTAACTGCTACCATGTAATTTCAATGGTAGGTACAAGTCTTTTTGAATTGAGGAGACTGAGCTTTGTTCATTGTGTCTACTTAGTGGCTCCAGGTTGCTTTGGCACAGAATTTGGGGGTCTTCCTGAGCCTCCTGAAGAAAGCTGGGCTGGGAAAAAAAAACAAGATTCTGTAAAGTGCCTAAGGCATAGCTCTCAATAAATATTTCCTGAATGCTGTCAGAATAAAAATGGAATATAAGCAATAAAAAAAGCAAGCATCTTGAGAAATGATGTGTGGGTTTATAAATACACGTCCTTAGTATGCTGATGAATTGAAAAGTTGAAGTGAACAGATAAATAAATAAGGCACACAGTTTCTTTTGAACACTTCAATGTTGTTTTTCTCCAGCTCATCCACTATGGCTGACATAATATTGGCTAGAACTGAAACTTCCAGGCAGAGATGAAAGCCTTACTTTTCTTCGGAAACTGTACTTATTACTTGCAAAACTTTCACATTAGACTAAAGGAGAGATTTGCTGAAAACCCTATTATTTAAAGATCTTATAATTTCAAGAAATTCAAATCAATTGATATAATCAGATTGAATAATCTGTGAGGGGTTTTTTTGTTTTTGTTTTCCTTGACTTTTTTTTTTTTTTTTTTGGTACTGGGGATCAAACTCATAACCTTGTGCTTGCCAGGCAGGCGCTTATGCCACTGAAGTATATACCTGGCCCCTTCTTGACTTTTTTTTTTCCCTTTCTTGACTTTTAAAAGTTTTGATTAGCATAATAATTGCACATATGGATGGGGAATACTGTGATATTTTAGTACATATACATAATGTGTAATGACCAGATCAAGATATGTGCTGTATCAATAACTGCCTCAAATATTTATCATTTCTTTGCTTTGGGAATGTATAAAATCCTCTCTGAGCTATTTTACAATATATAATAAATTATTATTATTATTATTATTTTTTTTTTTTTTTGGTACTGGGGATCAAACTCACGATCTTGCACTTGCCAGGCAGGTGCTTAAGCCGCTGAGCTAAATCCCCAGCCCAATATATAATAAATTATTGACAAATGCAATGTCCCTGCTGCGCTACAGGACATTAGAATTTATAACTTGTATCTAACTGCACATGTTTATTTTGTTTTGTTTTTTGAAGGAAAAAATATAGAAGAAGACATAGGGAAAAGGCTAAGAAGTACGTGTGATCACTGACTCAAGGCTAGGCTCAGAAAATGTCCAGATACTGCTGGTAAGTAGCTCGAGATGCTACCTACTGATTAACCAGGTTCAAATGCCTACTCACACCACAGCAGCTTTCGTCTTGTGAATTCAGCTGACTACCGAGGGAAGGCAGAGCTATTATTCACAGGGAAGTTCAAATGACATAATTTGAATCAAATTTTCATCTCTCATGCAGCTTTGAATCATTCCAGTACAAAGAGGAGGAATTCAAAACCCTCAAGTGTTCCCTGAATTCCGTTCCTTTGTATTGAAAAAGAGTAGTTAGACTAGAAACACTTTGTTCTGTGCCCTCTTCCCTGCCTCTGGTTCACTTTACCAGTATGATCACCAGGTTACTAACAATAGGCTTGCTAGTGGCAGATACAAACATAGCCAATAGCCCTTGCTTAGAAAGAGCTTAAGGCAAAGTAAGTACAGAAAACCACACACACACACACACACATACACACACACACACACACACACACACACACACACTTTGAATGACAGTGCGGGAAATGCAATAATCTGCTGTCAAGGGTCAGTCTAACATAATTTAGTTGTCTGTATTGCAACATTTAAAAATTCAGTCTTTGTAACGTTTGCCTGCTACTTAAATGCCTATAAGCAAACATGATAAGGAGAGTATTTATTCCTCCTAAAGTCCTTCAGAAAGGGATAGCCTCACTCTACTCTTGCTTTGCAGGGATAGAAGGGCAGGTTTAGAAACCTGCCCTTGTAATGACTAAGAAGCCTACTTAAAAATACATACCCATTATATAACCCTTTCGAATAGACTTGAGAAAAAGAAAAAGAAAAAAAATTGACATTGTTACTTTAAAATTGGTTTTAATTTTTTAAAAATATGAGTTGAGCCAGGCATGGTGATGCATACCTATAACTCCAGCACTCAGGAGGCTGTGAGTTTGAAGCCAGCCTGGGCTACATAGTGAGTTCTAGACAAGCCTGGACTACATAGCAAGACCCTGTCTCAAAAATACTATATGTATAAATATGTTAAAAAGTAAAGCAACGCAAACATGTAAAGATAAAAGCGCAGGGGCTCGGGTTACGGGATGTGCCTGGTGGCAGAGGGCATGATTCCCACGCTTCGGGCCCAGGGTTCCATCCCCATAACTCTCCTCCAAAGTGAAATTCCCTTCTATCTCATCTCTCCTCATCCCTGTCTCCTTTACCACCCACTCCAGTGGTAACTACTGTTAACATTTGTTATATATATTTCCAGACCTTTTAATATGCATGTAGATATTACACTGATCATATACATAAGTGCCTATAAGAATTTCTCATCATGGCATTGACTGTATTTTCTTAGCATATGCTTTCATCTCTTTCTACTTCACTAGTATATAGTGGACATTTTTGGTTTTTGTTTTGTTAACTGGGTCTAGAACCCAAGGCCTTTACACTGGGCTCCATGCCCCAGCCCTTTTTATTTTAAGACAGAGTGTTGCTAAATTTCCCAGGTTGGCCTCAAATTCACAGTCCTGTTGCAACCTCCCAGGTTGCTAAGATTTACAATTGGGTGTTCTGACCATCCCATATGTCTTTCTCCACATCTCCTCCCCAACCCCAGCCCTTCATACCTCATCTGACTGTCCATCTGTACCCCTCCCGTCTCCTCTATAGTGAACCGGTGAACACAGGCAAAGTGGCCCCCAAGTTCTCTGAGCAACCTCAACAATTTAGTGGAACCTAAAGCAGAGGATGGTGACTATACTGCATTGTAGCTGGGCAGCCTGGTGACCGCCTGCTTGGGATTAGTATGCGTTGGGTGTCAGGTATGACTTCGTGTTCTCTAAAATTGAAGAATGAATTTTAGGAACAAAAGAGGTTAAAAGCAGAAGTATTTATTGAGAGAAAGAAAGCATTTGAGAGAGACAGAAGAGGTCTCAAGTGGGTTGCCAAAGATTCTGTATTTTCTAGGAATTTTTATAGAGTAAAACCATGAAGTGAGGTGAGTCTTGTTAGGTCCTCCCTGCCCCCCTTCTGAGAGACAGCAAAGTCATCATGGCAAGGGTTCAAAACTGTGCCCTGATAATGCGCACCTCTTTCTTCCCCAAAGCCCCTATGGCTTCTCCCTCCCAAAAATCTGCCAAAGCTCAGGCATGTAAAGGTTTACCCAATCCCTTGCACTCTCACAAAATGAATCAGCTCACATCAGTCCCCAGAGCCCTACCCCCATCAGAGCCTATATCAGACAGAACCTGCCCTTTGTCTGCAGCTTCGTCTGTGGTGACTCCCTCCGTGCCCCCCCCAATTAAACTCTTTTCTTATCTACTTGCCTCCTCTCTTAATACTCTGTGCTGCTCTATAGATTTAGCATAAATCACTCAATCAAGTCTAACGTGGGAAAAACTGGGAACTCACAAGGCAGATGGGCATGAGGTAGTACAGAACTGTGGTCAACCAGTAAGCTTAATTGTTCAGGTAAAATTGACCAAATCAGGGACAAATGGGGAAGCGAGTCACATAGCAAGAGAGCATTCTTTATGGATCAGTGACTCTTCCTGTGGGGGGCTGGGATGGTGACTCCTGGCTTCTCAAGGTGATCCATACCTAATTCCTAAGGATTATATGTAAGAATGTGGTTGCTTTTGTTTTGCCTTCTGTTTTAAGATCTGACCACAGCAAGGCTTGTGTGTTTCCTCCAAGGTCACCAGACATTTGGTGCTCTGTGCCGGCTTCCTCAAGGGCCTAGCCCTGTCTGACTGTCCATAATATTTTTAACTAGCTCAGCTCCCTTTAACAGTATCACCCCTCAGTTGGTGTCTGCTGGAAAATTCCTTGGTGGGGAACTCCCACAATCTGATTGTTATAGGCAGCTGAGTTAATTAGAAATATTATAGGCAGTCCGACAAGGCCGGGCCCTCAGAAGGAGCCAGTACAGAAAACCAGATATTTTGCAACCTTGGAAAAGACAAACATTTCTGCTTCAGGCCAGATCTCAAGACAAAAGACAAAACAAATTCAACCACACCCTAAGTATAAATAACAGGGATTGATATTCTAAATATGTATCCTTACCTGTGGAAGCTAAAAGGAGCCACTAACCTAACCCCCTATAGGCAAAAGCTCTGTTCTGTATTCATGCCTGTTTACTACATGACTCGATTCTCCATTGGTTCCCAATTTAATCAATTTTACCTGAGCAATCACACTCATAATCTTATTGTTTTGCCATAGTTCTGCCCCACTGTTACAGGCAACTGAGTTACATAGAAATATTATAGGCACTGAGACAGGGCTGGGCCCTCACAAGACCCAGTGCAGAAGCCCAGATACCTTGCAACTCTGGGGGAGACAGACATCTCTTGCTGTGGGCCAGCCCTCGAGACAAAAGATCAAACAAATACACCCACATCCTAAGGAGTGATATTTTAAATAGTTCTCTATCACTCTGAGGAAGCCAGGGGTCACCATTCCAACCCTCTACTGGAAGAGTCACTGCTCTGTAAGCATGCTTGCTTGCTACTTGACTCATTCCCCATTTGTCCCCAATTTGGCCAACTTTATCTTAGCAATTAATCTTATTGGTTGACCACAGTTCTGTCCCACTGCCCACCTTAACAGTTCCCATATTTTCCCCACCATGGACCCATCTCACCTCATGGTTTTTTGTTTTTGTTTTTTTTAAATTTTATTTAAAGAGAAAAAAAAGCAATACAGAAAAAAGGGTAGAAACAATACAAAACCTCAAAAAAAGCCATAAATCACTAGTTGACAAACCACATACTGTCCTCCCAGAAATAGCTGTTCATGTTACAAAATTAAGGCATACAAAGTGAACACACAGTGAGGCTGCAAACAGTTACAAAAAACCAGGATGGAATAAAGCCAATTGAGACAGTATAGTGAAATTGGCACAGAACATCACAGCAGGTCACCAGGACAACAGTAACAGGCAAC
>PVJX010002885.1:0-72257 GCA_004027295.1 Dolichotis patagonum
CGGGTGCCATGCTCGCCAATCTTTTTTTTTTTTTTTTTTTATTTAAAGAGAAGAAGAAAGAAAATAAAACCAAACAAAACAGAAAGAGGGTAGCAACAAAACAGAATTCCAAAGGGGAAAGAAAAAAAAAAGAACAAACCACAACAACAACAAAAAAAAAAAATACTAAGTAATCGCTGCTTGGTAAGTTACATACTGTCATCATTGGAAATAGTTGTTCAAGTTACAAAGTTAAAACATACAAAGTACACATTCAAACAATGAGACTGTTAATGGTTCTGCTCAACATTCTAACAAAAATATTAATATGGTTATCTATCTTACACACTTAAACACACTTGCAGTTATATCCTTTAAAGCACTATCTTTTCCTCCCTTTTTTACAGTAGCAATTACACATTTTGGGTTTTATTACTCCTAAAGTTCTTATTACTTTTTACACTACAGACACAATGTGATATTTATAAATACGATTCTTATTTATTTGACTAATGAGGACAGTCTCAAGTTGTCTCCATTTCCCTATGAAGGCCTCAAGATCATCTTTCTTCATAGCTGAGTAGTATTCCATTGTATAAAAATAGCACATCTTTTTCATCCACTCTGCAGTTGATGAGCATCTTGGTTGTTTCCAAGATTTAGCTATTACTAATTGTGCTGCTAGGAACATGAGTGCACACATATCACTGTGATATGAACTTTTCAGTTTCTCTGAGAAAATACTCAGGAGGGGAATAGCTGAGTTGAATGGAGCTTCCAGTCCTAGTCTTCTGAGAATGCTCTATACTGATTTCCATAGTGGTTGCACCAGTCTACACTGCCACCAACAGTAGGCTCAGGGTGTTTATAGGTAAATGGATGCAACTTAAGACCATACTCATAAGTGAAATAAGTCCGACTCTCATGTGTAAACACTGTGTTGTCTCCCTATTGTAAGAAACTGAAAGAGTAATTATGATCCAAAATGTATAATAGATAATGTAAAAGAGAAGAAACTGCTCAAAAGGAAAGAACAACAGGGATGGGGAAATGAGAAAAGGACAAAGGGAAAGAAAAGAATATATATGATAGTTATACTACTAATTTCTATTCATTGAAAAGAACAGTTTGTGCTTACATTGTTTGATCAATTGTTCATGTCTATATCTTGTAATCTGAGTACTTTGAGGATAACAATATACATTATATTAACCACTGTTAATTCACTAGTAGCTTATTTTGACATTGTGTATCACTGTTTTTATTGTTTTTTCTCTTTACAGTAACAGTAAAAAAGGAAATTTAAAAAAGACACTGAGACACAGAGACATAAAATATTTCACCCATGGTTCAGCTAGTGAGAGATAAACTGTGAGTCAGCACCAGGAATTTTGCAGAGTCCAGATCTTAGCCTGATGTGATGCCATATCAGATGTGAAATCCATTTCTTGTCACAAAGATAAGACCACCTGAAAGGAGGCAGCTTACAGGTCAGTACTGAGACAATCAGCCAAGCAGCTTATGCTTCTGCAGGCCCTGCTGCTGCTGGTGGTGGTGGTTGTTTCATAATCTTTCTCTTCTTTTTTCTCTTTGTCCAAGGCAAGAAGAAAGAAAGGGATGTTATGCTTCTCTTTTTACCTTTAATTCCAGCATTAGACCACGAATTAGATCAATCACAAACTCTAGATTCAGCCACCTCTGAAAAAGTCCCAGCATGAAGCTTTGGGGAACATCAGGGCAGCAGGCAGCTTACTGGTTGGCTCGGCGCCCTAAGTTCCAGCATGGCGCGGGTCTCAGGAGACGCTCTTGCTTCTGGTTTCCCCGCCCTGGGGTGGCTGCGGCTTGCCAGACCACAGTCACTTACCAGGGCAGCAGGCTGCTTACTCGTGCTCGCCGATCTTATCTTCACTAATAGTAGCCCCAGGACGTCTTATTCGAGCGGGTTTTTGCGCTTTAGTTTCTTTCTGTGTTGTGAGAGTCTATCTCTCTCTGTTTGGGTCTCTCCAGGGTGTTTTATTCTGGCATTTGAGCTGTCTCTCTCAGAGAGGGTCTCTCTCCTGCTACCTACCAGTCTGCCATGTTTTCTCCCTATTCTCGAACACAATGTTTTGAAACTCTCTCTTACTTCTACAGCCAGTGGCATTTAATTATCCCTACTTTCTTTTAAACATGTTCAAGACATCAAACCCAACCTAAGAGATAGTAAACAATATGAACTGAGAATTCCTTTAAAAAGCCATTCCTTGACAGCAAAGAAAATCATGTCAACCACATTGAAAATTAAACAAACTGAGGGGTTATTTTAAATAACTAACATCTTTTAAAATTACATCTTGCAAACTTCTTTAATGTGAAATAGAAAGCCAATTGTTTTGATCTGTATGGTCTCCATAATGATTACACAATGTTGTAGAAAATATATTTTATGAAATGTATAAAAGGCTTCCCAAATTGAAGGAAATCAATTCTTTGCAGGTTGAAATGATTGTACTAAATTTTCCAAATAAGAGGTATCCTTGTGCTATTCCAGAATGGAAGCTAGATGTCATATATATCTCACAAGTTTTAACCATTGGCTTATTCAGAAATGTACTTGTTTTTATAATATGTCACTTACAATGTTTTTATTAAATCAGAATGGAAAATTAATGCAAGTCACCAAGAGCCAAACAAAGGAAAAAGACAGACTCACCTTCTCTTCTATTTAGCCTGGCAAAGCCAGGACCGTGACTGCTGGAGAGCTCAGAGGAACTGCTGAAGGATGCCTGGGGCAAAGCAGAGACCAGAGCATCATCACAATCATCTGCCGGGAAAATGGCACATGTGGGTTAGTACTGCACTGCCAGCTCTCTCAGAACAGACACACGCAACAAACAAACAAATACAGTATCAAAAGCTAGGATCTCAGTTCTCTAGGATACTCTATGGATGGTCTAGTAAGTTTAGTGAGAAGAAAGAACTTAAAGACAGGAGGATATGGAAACAGAACAAAAATGACCTAGAAGTTACAAGATTATGTTATATCTTATGGTGCAAAAGGTTTATTTAAACAAGTAACAAAAATCCTTCCTCATAAATGAAAGGATATATGTATAAATTTAAATATGCTATAATTAAGAATACCATTTCTAAAAGATGCAAAATTTAAAAATCAAAAAATGTATAAAGCACATAAAAATATATGAAATACGTGAAAGGATCTTGCCCTAGTATAAATTACTGTATAGTTATGGCGGTGGTCTAACATGGCGGAAGGCCAAAGCAGAACGCTTACCACTTTCTGCCTCTTCTTCAGCCCTAATTAACTCCCTTTCCTGTTTGCACATGCAGAGAATTCCAATCAGTTCCTCACACGTCATCAATATCTGCCCCATGTACCACTTCCGATCAGAGGTCATATAACCCTCTGCCTCTCTGTATCTGGTGGAAGGAGACAGCCCAACTTCCATGGGTTGTGTGCTCCTTTCCACGTCCTCAACTCAATAAACCTGTTCATTTTGTACTTCTTGCTTTTCTATGTGCCAGAATACTCTAACAATATGAATGCTTGTGAAAACATGGAAGTTTATAGAAATATATGCAAGCTTGCAGGACATATGGAAGAAATAACAAAAGTATATAAGAAAGAAACATATGAACCAGTAACAATCATTATTCCAAATGAAAACATAAACCACGTTAACTCAGTTAAGAAACAGACGAGGAAAACTGGTACAAGGCCCAACCAGAGATTTCACAGCACAGAACCTAATTATAAATTGATACTCACACTTAGTAAAAAGAAATGTAAATCAGCACTACAATTGGGTGCTATTTTTCAGACAATTAGCAAAAGGTAAGAAGTCAGATGATGTCAGATCATTGACAGAATGACACCAGAGAAGCTCCAACACACTGCTGGTTGGAACAAAAATGCAAGTGATTGCTTATAAAAACTATTTATAATTAGCTTACATGTCTCAACTTTCACACAAGCCAGGTTCCACCAGTCCTGTTGAGAAGTAGGTCCTTCTGGACAGAACCTATCCATGAAGAGCCAAGGAATGAAGGAGCTTGGACTTTTTACTCACAGGTGTTGTACCTGCACAGTTTTATTGTGTGTGTGTAAATGTGTGTGGGTGCATTTCTGTGTCTCTGATGAAAAGAAAAAGTCGTAAAGCATTGAGTTTCAAAAACCTGCATTTTTGCACCCAGAGCATGTGCAACTTCGCTAAGAAAAATAAAACACAATCATTTACCACCCATAGCCCAATGGCCAACAGATAAACGAATCACACTACTGTTCACAGTAAAATTATATACAACAGTAAAGAGAAGTTAAAGCAATATAAAACAGAAAGGTTAGATCCTGGGAACAAAATTTCTGGTGAAAGTAACTGAGTTACACTTCTGAAAATCTTAAAAAGCAAAGCTAAGTAATATGATACTCGGAAACATGACTTTCAAAAAACTTTCAAGACAAAAATGAAAATCAAAATTGAGGATGTGTTTACCTTTGGGGGAAGGTAGAATCGAGGTAAGAGAAGAACACAAAAATTAATGAAGTGGAATTGGTAATGTTTTAATTTTTAGTATAGATGGACCATTCAAAAGTTTGTATTCGGTTATGATGTTTCACACATGTATATACATACACAAATGCAAAAGTATATGTCAACATGCATATAAGGTTATATATTAAAGTATACAGATGTATTTTCCTTCTATTCTTTTGTCAAATATATTGTTTTTAATAAAGTACAAGGAGAGGGGAAAGTATCATAATTAATTCATGTTTACAATGATACTATATATAATTTATTTGGCTAATGCTGTATAAGCTATATAACCATTCCTGTCCTTTCTCCTCATATTTAGTATTTAGCATATACTGGTAAGTAAAAATCATGTAGGATTTTGTCTCAAATGTTTTAACTGATAGTAAACAATTTAACATTTTAAATGAGTCCAAAATCTACTAGATTCACCTGAGATTTTGTGAACATCTTTCTGCCTGAGCATAATTTGTTCTTGAATGCCTTTCACAAGAAGTTGCCTAAATAGCATTTTGTTTTTTAAAATTGTCTCATTATCATTTAGAGTCTGCTTTTTCTTCTTTTGTTCCTTAAATTCTTTAGCTAACTCTTAGAAAGACATTTCTGCATGTCTATTGATCGGCTTAAGTACTAGCAGAAGCCAATCTACTTGTAATTCAAGTATTAAGGAGTATATACATAAAAAGACATTCAATCCATGGAGTGCTGAAAGAAATTCTGATTATACCCAATTAGACAAGCAACAGCAAAAGCCACTTTATATATTGTGAAGGTACGGTGTGAGTGTGTGTGTGTGTGCATGTAAGCATACATGGAGTGTATGTCCCACACACGGAAGAGTGTGCATATGTGTCCTGTGTTCACTAGAATATCAGTGAATTTTGGATCTTTATCAGTATGCAGGTGTGTGATGAAAAAGGATGCTTAACTGAATTTCACAATCAATTATGCAGATTTCAATCGATATTTTAAATATAAAATGCCTCTCTGGAACAATCAGTCTAGAGGGCATATATTTATTGCCCATTTGTTTTCACCAACTATAAATTGAGAATCAATACTGTTCCACTTTTACCTTTAAAAGAATGGAATTAAAATGAGAGAAGGGGTATTTTCCCTGCTTAGTGGAAGAGGGATGTGTAGTGTGAGAAATGGATCATGAAATGGTAGTTAGGGAACTTCTAATATTTGGTAAAATTCCACTTCACCTTTGTGATTCCACAGCACTATTCTTTACTATGAACTTATAATCTTCCATGTGTTTCTTTAGCAATAAAAGAGCTTAGTATTCACGATTAGTGAGTACCTTGTGCTAAAAACTTATAATGGTGTCATCTGCACTAACTTATTTTGACTCCTCATTGAGGAACTAATATTATTATCTTGCAGATGATAATATTGTTGTGGAATTTGGCTCATTTTTCATCTCATTGTGGAAGAACTATTATATTTACAAAGCAAGTTGAGGTCCAGAATTTAAGAACATCATGGCTATATTTATTATTCCTTCAGGTCTGGGGAATAGGAATTTCATCACACACTATAATAGCACGAATTAAATCTCTCTCAAGGACCGTAAACTCCAATTCCAGGTTTACCATGCTGTTTGTTTACTCCCATTTGACACCAGGGGAAGGGACTCAGCAGTAATGAATCTAGAGTGATTAAAAGGAATATTTTCCTCTGAACATTAATGAAATGGAACTCAGGATTAATTATAAGTCTCTGGTGAATTTAATTCCAGAAAACCGGTTTTCTCTGACTGCTTTAGCAGCATGCAGGTTATACACTTGCAAATCTGAGGATGCCATTTCTGCTCAGAGAGATTCCCCCACACACACACCCTGACAATTAGCAATACCTAGAGACACATTGGTTATCACTACTAGGAATAGTAACTTCTAGTAACTTGAAAACAGGGATGCTGCAAAATATCCTATAATGCACAGGACAGCCCTCCGTGATGAATAATTACCTGGCCCCAAATGTTATTAGTGGAAAGGTTGAAAAATATTATTCTAGACTCCAGTGAAAGTAACCCAAAAACTAGTCTGCTGTAGTAATTTCCCAGCTAGAACTCCTCAGCTTCCTCCTCTCACATTCTAGTGACAGTTTGAATTTGCAGCTTTTCACATGCAGATAAAAATACTTCAGAATATACAAGAATCTATTCATTTAAATAATGAGATTTGGAAATCTGAAATATTGTAACATGGTACTGTAGCTCAAGACTAACTTTGTCATTTAAATTAAGTACCAGAACATCACAGTGTCCCTGTCCCTTTACCATCAGACCACAGGATACTTTCTCAGGTTAAAAAAAAAAAAAACATATATATATGAAAAAAAACCCACAGGGGACTAGAAGGCTGTGTTAACTGGTGCAATGTAATAATACAGATGCCAAACATTTTATGGAAGCTTGTATGATTCAAAATGGTAGCAGCATACACTGGGTTAATTATTGTTTTCTCTTAACAGAAGAAAAAAATGAACAGCACATTATCTATGTTTTTCCAAAATTATATTACAGTATTTGACTTTTTCACAAATTAGAATTTCCACTTCAACCTTGATATCAGTTGGAAATGGTAAAACTACAACTTTTAGTCATTTTGGTTAAAAAATTCATGCTCTGATCTTACCTAGAGAGTTTTAATGAATTCTTGTTAGACTATTCATATTAGGGATGAAAATTACCTTACTCAGGTGGAGACATTTTTATACACACATACACATATACCCACAAAGCTACACAACTCCATGGCTTTCGGGTTAATAACTCAGAAAGTCACCATTTACTCTTCACATGAGTGAAAAATTTAACTATTGTCATTAAAAAGACAGGGATAAATTCGCTCTCTCACAAGTTACATGTATGGAAACACTCACTAGCCTCTTACATATAAGACACAAACTATATTGAAAGTATTTTAATATAGCTCAATAAAAAGTAATTTAATTTCACTTTATAAAAGGCATTAATGCATAATTCTTATAAGTAAAAGCTGTTCAGTTTTTAATAAAAGTAATTCAATTTTCTTAAGCTGGTGTAATATTACCTATACCAAGATAATAGGTGGATATTATTGGGTGCTTGGTTTTGAGTGCTTTATATCTACTAACGTATTTTGTCTTGACAAATTACCTATGCTATTTGCTACTATTAACTCCTGGGAAAATTGAGGAAGAAGGGACACAATATGTTTAATAACTTACCAAAGCCACATTACTGTACTAATAGGTAGCAAAAACAGTATTAGAGCCCAGGCAATATAGTACCAGATCATCTATTTAGAGCCAATGCAATGTTGAAATAAACATTGATAACCTAAATTACATTTTATCAAACAGTATGGTTGATTTTCAGTAGCACTCAGCTTAGCTCCCCTGAGTAACCACCATCTCTGTTATTTGAGGTCCTACCATATCAATTGCATGCCTACTGTTGAATCATGGTTCTCAATCGAATGTGTATTAGATGATAGGAGAACAACCAAAGATGTTTAAAATCTTCTAAAATTTTCATGCACTGGAGGAAGAATGGGATCTTTGACAGGGAGATTTGGCAACACCAGAATTTCATTATTTTCAGGAAACAGCTTTATTTAGATCTAGTCCAAATAGCATGCATCAACAGATTTAGAATTAAATAGGGAAATCTATTTTCCTGAACAAAATGTTTAGTCTAATCTGTATTAATGACACTGTCATCTAGTTGAAGTTTGAGGTCATCAACTAATCTACAAGATAAAGTATGGAATTATTTTAACATACACTATCAAGAAATACTATATATGAGGCAAGATTCAATCCAGAAATTAAGATGATGACATTGTTCTCTGCCATAAGCTAAATCTGAGTTCAGCCTATATATGGTTCAAGATTAATTTCATGATTGCAGCTGGAATCCTGTCTTAGTGACCTAGAATGACACATGACCCAGTACCTGGCACATCTTGCTCCCCAATGAGAAATAAATACAAAAATGCCTAATGGCAAGCCATAGAAAAATAGAAGCTGTAGCAATCAGCCTAAGAATCCAGCCTAGTATTTATTGAAAGCCAAAAAAATAACTCCTCCATTAGTGGACCTCAAACAGCCTCGCCGGAGCAATCACTGAATAAAGTCTGTGCTCATTCTCCTTTGGGTGGTCTGCATTTATTTCCACACCACTGAGCTCGTCTAACCCTGCCCTCTCACCCACACAGCTGCAGCCACCCAGGAGTCCACTCAGCACACTCTAACAAAGCCACCAAATCTCATTCCGGAGACACATCAAAGACCCAGGTACTCTGGCAAGCAATCAGTCTCTTGATTAGAAAACATACATGATGAATCAGCTCCAGGTTGTTTTGGGTGTGGAGTCTGCACTTTCAGAAGTTCACTCGGACTGTACCGCAGAAACACGTGAGTGGAGATTTGAAACTTTCCACTGCCAGGGCCATGCTAGTCTGGAAACTGCTAACATAGACTTGCAAATTAAGTCCTGCCCAATGGAAAGTTGTTCCTTTCACGTGCATCTCTACACTTCCCGTTCTGTTTCACAGGGCTGTTGGAGGACTAACATCACACCGCACCCCTCTCTCCCTATGAAGCCATGTGGAATCTTAGTATACAGAGGCAGCTGTCACACAGTGCCAGTCCAGTGAGAAAAAAAGGAAAAAGAAAAACACTGTGTATTAGGGGAAAGTGATGATACAAATAGACTTGAATAAAATATAACTTCTCATAAGAGAAAGTAATAAAATATGAACGCATTCTGGATTCATCACTCAAACTCTCATCATTACCCAAAATAACATTTCGACTCAATTAAATACCACCAGGGGAAGATGAGCTCGCACTCCTTAGTTTCTTTGAGTCTCAATTTGACTTTGACATGAAAATTAACATTCATTGGAGGGTACTAGTTTCAGAGATGCTAAGTAAGATAAACGTGAGCTTCTAACTCTGTCAATCAGTGGCTTAAACCCAAAAAGTAACACATTGCTGCAATTTAAAACAAGGAAATATTTATCAGGATGATTTCCCAGAACTAAGCTAAGGACAGGGACAAGCTTCAGGTAATTCCTTAGGCAGCAGTCTACATGTTCCTACGCATTTCTCCCCTATGAGCGTGGGCGGGCTGTATACATAATTGTTAACACTGATTTTCATGTCGTAAACTTTCATTTGGACACAACCACCGGCTTACGTGCTCCAAGTTATAGCTTCACTCTAAATAGCTTCTCCAATTAATCTTCACAAATTAATGGATTAATGGGTAGGCAGTTAACTTTTAATGACAGCACAGCCAGAGGCTGATTGATTTCTGAGTTTTAATAGCAACTATTTAAATTCTAGATATTAAGACAAAGAGACCTAAAAACCCACCAAAGAAAGACAATCGAAAGTGAAAGGGTAAAAGAAATGTTTTTTTTAAAGCCAAGAGCATCAGGATTCTAGGAATCTGCACACACCGCAGACTTTTTATTGAGAGACCATTTGGCCACACATAGCACCATGGAATTGTGCAGTTGATACCAGGAATAATGCAAAAAACAACATAGAGGTAGATTTTCTTTAGTTGGAGGATATGTATTTAAGAAAGAGCCTCATGCAAATTAATGGATCAAAAGTTAATTTTCTGAAATATTACAAATGTTGCCCACAATGATTATATCAATTTCCTCACACACACACACACACACACACACACACATACCTTGATTAGATGTACTCATTTGAACAAAATTGTAACTACTACGTATTTGTGTTGTTGTTTTCATTAATGTGGTCAAGCAATGTTTCTTCCACAGCTGTCATTCATTCTCAATCTTTTTCAGACTACCATTACGTTTTATTTTGCCAGTTTAAAAATATAATTTAATTAAAATATGTTACATATCGTTGGCCAGAATTATTCATTTTAAATGTTTTTCTGGTGTCATGCTCATGTTTAGTTTTGTTAATGCTTGTTTATTATTCAGTGAAGTAATTCTGTTATTGCTGCTGGGCTGTGGGCATGTTCTTACCAACTATAATCAAACATTTGTCTCTTTTTAAGTAATCTGTTTAAGTATAAATGGCATAGAAAATTATATGCATTGATTTTTTTAAAAATCATGGCTTTGAATTCAAAAATTCAAAAAGGATTTTCTTTAAATTCTTGCTCCAGTACCTCCTGGGGTCTGATACATAACCCTCCAAGTTGATGTGCCTCTACCTATAATACAGATAAAAACTGTCCCCTTCACAATAGGACTTGGAGAACTTCATGACATAAAACACACAGGCTCTTAAAATCACAAGAAGATATTCCTTTCTACTTCTTTCTAATATTAGTGAGTTTAAAAATGTGTTATTGTAAGGGGATATTAACATATTTGTCTTTAATGTACCACCTTTTAAATTAGTGTGATAAGTAACTTTAGAACATTTGCAGAAACAAAACAGTCACATCAAGTACTGTACCAGCCATGGAGAAATGAAAGTAATCTTGATTTCTACCCTCTGACACTCACATCCTTTGACTTCAGCACCACTTAGACTTTCTACCTCACAGTTTGGGGTTTTACAATAATCACTCCAATTAGATACTTTGAAATTTCAGTGTATGGAATCCCATCAATGTTCTATTGAGTTACCTTAAGATTTTATTTGCCTGTTCACCTTCTTAGAGATCAGAAGGGTCAGGAAAAAATATATGCTATAGTGAACCTTTTTTTTCTATACATTCTATAGTGGACTTCAAGGGCCTACTCTGTATTTGTAGTGGGAAAAATGTAAAAGAAAAGACAGATCTTCAAAAAGAGGAGAGAAATCAATGAACTACTTCCAAATGAAAGTCTTTAATCTTGTGAACAATGGTGGGTCTTGCTTGATTGTCAGTTCTGGACACTTACCAAACATTTTCTGCTGCTAAAATGTGCAAACTAACTTGCATGGGTAAGGTTTGTCCCAGCGCTGAGTAATTTGTAACACTACACAAATAAACCTTAAATTCAAGAGCCTTAAATATTTATGGGAAAAGTGAGCAATGAAAATTAAGGACTAGGCACTCGGCATAGGAAAAACAATGAAATAAACATAAGGAAAGCACAAAGAAGGAATTAGTGAAAATTAAAGCTAGTCAAATAGAAAATACAATAACAATTCTTAAAAAAAAACCCTAAGATCTAGTTCTTTAAGGAAAAAAGCACAATCATCTATAGGAAACAAACCCAATTTTCTATTCTAATGCAGAACGTTCACATGTATAAAATGAAAATCAAACAAGGAAATCATGGAACAAAAATAGAGCATTTTTCTTCTCCTTTTTCTTCCTTTTTAGTAGGTTTGCATGGAAACTCAAGTAAATTACTATAGACAATTGTTCATTTTTCACATCTGACACCGAGGGAGAGGTAGAGAAGAGTAAATGTCTCTAACACTCATTTACTATTGCTGCAGTGACAAATTGCTGTAAACTTAGTACCGTCAAAGCACACAAATCTATTACCTTAGAGTCCTAAATGCTGGAAATCCAGAATCAGCTTATGTGGGCTAAAAGCAAGGTGTCCAGAGGGTAACATTCCCCCTGCAGTCGCTAGGGGAGACTTTCTCTTCCCTTTCTAGCGTTTAAAGAGCTCCAGTGCTCCTTGGCTCCTGCACCACCTCGTTATGGTTAATCTTGATTGGATTGAGAAGTACCCTGGAGATTGGTAAAGTGCACTTTGCATCTGGATGGGTCACAGGGATGTGACTTTGGGGGCTCTATCTAGTCCCCGGCCCTTTCCTCTCTGGCTCTTCTGGAGCTGTCTGTTTCATGGATGCCATGAGTTGAGCAGCTTTTGTTCAGTATGCCCTTCTACCACGATGCTTCTTCCCTGGAGCCAGCTGACTGAGAACTGAAGCCTCTACAACCATCAGTCAAAACCAAGCCATTTACCAAATAAATAAATGCCATTTCCTCCTTTTAGTTGTGCATGTCAGGCATTCCGTCCCAGCAATAAAAAACAGATTATCACAATTCTAGTATCACCTTCTGTGATCACATCTCTGACTCTCCGACTACCTTCTTTAACCTATGAGGATTCCTGTGATTACACTGGGAAAACTGGATAATCCAGGATAACCTCTCCATCTCAAAGTCCTTAATTTAATCATGCTAGTGAAGTCACTTTTTCCATATCCTGTAACATAGGCAAAGATCCCAAGGATTAAATGTGAAGATACTTGGGAGGTCATTAGTCTGCCTACCCCAGTTCCCAAGTTATAGGACCAAGCAATGGGGTTTTTTAGTACATTTTGCATCTCAAAATAATTTTGAAGACTGATCCAATGAGACACACATATTGCTTTAATAATGAGACCTTGTATTTTGAGTGAGCCACTGGAGTTAATAATAGAATTCACATGTAAAATTATACATTGAGCTAGATAAGACTATATCAAGACTGTATCATTCCCAAACTCCTTTAGATTAGTCCAATCCTCTCTTCAATGCACAAAAGTTGAGAAACCTTCTCTCTTTTCCGAGCTCCTGGGCTGCTGCAGCCCAGCCCTTGTGTCTCCTCTCTGCCACCCCTGCTGAGCCCACACCTTTCCCATCCCACTGGAAAGTCTCTCTGTAGCTTGAGCAGCTTTTGCTAGAGCATCTCACTGGTGGTCTGGGTCTCCATTTGCTGGCATGGAAATGTCTGGAAGGTCATTATCATGGTACCTGCCACTTTGCACAGAAGCCAGAATTGTGTGTAGCATGGTAATTACCAGTGTAACTTCTGGAGTCATCATTCCTAGGCTGAAATCCTGCCTCTTTCAATTACTACCTGATTTTATGTGTTTTATTTGAAGTGCCTTCCCTCATCTCTAAATGGCACTAAGAGTATGATAATACCAAGGTAAGCAGAGACTTCTGAAAATTAAAGCAGTCAGCAGAGAGAGCACTTAATATCTGGGAATATAGTAAATACTATGAAAGTGTTGTAGTCAGGGGTTGCAGGAAGAACAATTACATACAGGATACAGAATTTATAGTATTATTTTATGATGGTCACCCAGAGTTAAATACAAAAAAAGTGCAGGAAATCTGTCCACAACCCTAAAGATCCAGAATATTCAGCTGAGTGCCTGGATCCCATAGCAATGTCCTGCATGAGTCCAGCTGAAGACCCAGAGCCCATGATAATGCCTCCCACAAATCCAACTGGGGGTCTAAAGCCCACGAGAAGGACTCATGCCAGTCTGTTTTACTGATCTGCACTGGGAGGGCCCAAAGTTCAGTGGTGGAAGCTAGAAAGTCTATGGCAGCAGGATGAAGGAGCTGTGCCAGTAGGCTGAGGGTTCTACATTGGTGCCAAGAAATCACACTCAAAATAAGCACCAGGGCTGCCCTGAAAAGTATCACAGCCATCCTCAGTGACAGTGAGGACCTGAGCTCCTCTGATGATGAGAACAGTTGAGTATATGCCAGGAAGCCAGCCCATGACAAGCTTTGCCTGGAGATTAAACAACACACATCTGCCCTTTCAGAACCAGGAAGTGATATTCAATGTGAGGACCACAGGTCCCCCAAAGTGAACCGCAGCCACTCTCACCAACAAGGTCCCAAGCTCCTCCAATGATAATGGACAAACTCATACGAGGGAAGCCAGCATGACAAGCTCCTCCAGGAGAACCAACAGCTTGAAACAGCAACACTTAGGATAACCCACAATTCCTTGCTCTTCTTTTCTACAGCTCTATTTATGCTGGCAACTTTCCTCAGGTGGACCATCTACACTTAGCACCACACTGGTTTAATTCAGCTGGCGTTAGGTTGACCATCAGTTTTTTAATCCGTAACAGTAGGTGTTTATAACTGCTACTTCAAGTGTTTATTATTAATTCAAGAGTGTTAAGAGCTGAAACTAAATAAAATTTAATCAGATATTTCTTATAAAATATGTAAGGAAAAAGGAAAAAGAGAAAAGGGGGCAATATTCAACATTCCTTATTACATTGTTACTCTTCCCTCTAAAATAGAGTTTTACAATATTATTAGCCAAAACAAAAATAAAATTTTCATTATCCATTGTCCACCTATTAGGGAACAATTTGTAATGTTCCAAAAGGCCGTATTTCTCTTCATGCCTCTCGTGTGCTTTAGAATTATTGGTTTCTGAAGAGTTTAAAATTGCATATGGTGCAGAAATCAAGAAGTCGCAATTCATAAGGAAAGTGGAATAAAACTCTGAGAAAGTGAATATCTCCTATTTGGATGCTTTTGACGATGTAGTTAGAATGTATAGAGTACTCTCACTGTGATGACTACACTACATGTATATGAAGTTACAGCAACAATGTCCTCCTAAGTATGTGCTATTTCCATTAACTGATATTTCCTACTTCAAATTGCCATGTTTTAGACTTTGATTCCTGGAGGGAAAATTGGATAAACCTCAATTCAATTCTTATTCTAGTCATATTAGATGATGTTTTGACATCGCTGAACAAATGCTCCATTTTATTACTAAATTATTTTGAGAGTCGTTATTTGTATCTCCGAATCTCACACTTAAAGATAAAGGCTGAAATACTTCCTCGTGATAAGAAAATTTTCTGCAGATAAACACATTTTAATCGGGGAGTCCATACAGCTATTTTTAATAAACAGCTATTTCTCATTAAGGAGGCAAAAATGAAGCCAACTAGAAACAATACGCTTCTCTGAGCAGAAACATATGAGATTAGATGGAAGCTGTTTCCATTTCATTGGCTAAGATTATTGTGTTTGATTTCATAATCAAGCAAGGGACAAGCTTGGCTGGCCGTGGAGGTTCATTTGCACTGTTTTGGCAGCTCAGCTAAGAGCTGGCTGAACAGGTGCAAGTTAGCTCGACTGCAGAACTGTTCCGAGCGCTCGAGTCACCCACTACCACCAATGCTGCACTCCATACCAAGGAAACACCACTAGTTCAAGGATGCACCCGACACCTGATCTCCCTAAGTACAGTGATACTGTGGCCCAGACTCCTTTCTGCTAGAAAGATAACTGAGTTATCTAAGCTACTCAGAAGGCAGAATGCTAAAATCACTTCCAAGACCCCACCCTTTTCTTGCATACACCTTGTTAACTGCTTTCTCTTGAAGGCAGATAGAACTTTCGAATACATTTGGATATCACTTCTGTGAGCATATTTTTGCCTGGCAAAAAGGGTTTGGGAGATGGAATTAATTAATCAAAATCCTTAATTTAGTTGACATTCCAGTATTGACAAGGGAGCTTATCTGGGGTGGATCTGACATAATCAGTGGAGCCCAACAGAAAATCTAAAGATTAGAAACGCAATAAGAAAATCATATGAGCCATGCTGAGGTCAATGCCATGTGGCAAGAAACAGTCAGTGGCCTCCAAAACTTGAGAAAAATCCTTAGTTGATGATAAGCAAAAAACCAACAGCCTTAACTGTGGGGAAATGAATTTTGCTAAATGAACATGTAAATATGGAGAGACCGTAGCCCTCAGATGGAATGATAGATCATGCTTAACCCTTTTAGGTCTTTCATCTCTTCTTAAGACTGTTGTTGGGGTTTTCCAACAATGGCAGACCGGTAGGTAGCAGGAGAGGGACCCTCTCTGAGAAAGACAGATTAAATGCCAGAATAGAACACCCTGGAGAGACCCAAACAGAGAGAGATGGAAACTGCTCAAATATGAGGTCCTGGGGCTACCATTAGAGAAGCTAAGATCAGCGAGCATGGCGCCCTCCTCGAGCTGCCTGAATTCCTGCCGGAGACCTGACCAACAGATCCATGCCGAAGCAACTGAAGCTGAACAGCCCTGTGTGCAGCTCACCCAGACCAGCCCTGCACACGATCCACCCAGAGGCACCATGAATTCGCACCGCAGCTGCGCTGAGGTCAGAGGTCGGGGAGCCCAGCAGTTTTCCGGACCAGCATCAACACACAGTGAGTGATGGGATTGGGACCCTCCCGCAGGAAAGGGGCAACTGACTGGATGACATGTTGGATTTGGGCAGGACAGCCCTAACTTCATAAGGAAGTGGCTTCAGTTGGTTGCTCCCCTCGCAGAGTGGATTGGTGGGATCTGCTTGGACTGGGCCACGCCTCTGGCATGGACCCAGTGGGTCACTACAAATTAATTCACTGAGCTTGGGGTACACTAACGCAGTGAAGGCCTGCAAAGGTTGACTGCCCTGGAGGGGAGGAGCCAGCACACACTGCCCATGCTTGAACTTCAATCTCTGATGGCGGAAGGCAGAGGGCAGAAGCTCCTAGAGGAACTTTAATCAACAAGAAAAGGGGTGGGAATTGCACTATACACTTGTATGGAAGGAACCAAAACATGACAAGAGGGAGAAATAAGAAAAAAACCCCTAGCCCCCAACCCTGAGAACATTGATCCAAGAGAGGTAAATACAAAAGAGATTGAGGGCAGCAAAAATGCAACATCAAACACAGCGTTAGCGGACATAAAGAGATATTTTCAGGACCTTGTAAGTGGGATCAAAACTGAAATATTAATTCAAATTAAACAAGAGATAAGGAGATTAATAAAAGAAAGGCTGGGCACCTCTCAAGTAGACACAGACAGAAGAATGGAGGAACACAAAAGGAGAGAAATGTTTAATGAAGAATACCAAAAAAACCTAGAATTCATGAAGCAAATTCAAAGAGATTATCAGGAAACTAAAGACTCCATAGAAAGCTGGAAAAACTGCTTGAAAGAAACCAAAGATAGACTATCAAAAATTGAACACAGGCTTGCAATGTGTGATCATGAAAGGGAAGATCTCTTAAAAATAACAAGGGAGCAGGCAGTAACAATTGGAAGGCTAGAGGATGACAAGAGGATCTATAACTTAAGAATAAAGCATGTGAATGAAGAAGCAGGAGTCAAAACAAAGGAATTTCAAAGGCTATTCACAGAAATTATTAAGGAAAACTTCCAAGCATAGAAAAAAGAAATGATATGCAGAAGTATGAAGCATACAGAACTCCAGCCACCTACAACCCAAACAGAGCCACACCCAGACACATAATAATCAAGATCCCAGAAATTCAATATAAGAACAGAATATTAAAAGCCATCAGAGAAAAGAAACAGATGACCTATAAAGGAAAACCCAGCAAAATCATGGCAGACTTTTCAACACAGACCATTAGGTCAAGAAGAGCTTGGAGTGAAGTAATTCAAGCCCTGAAGGAGAACAATCTCCAGCCCAGATTGATGTATCCTGCAAATCTCTCTCTAGAAATTAATGGAGAAGCAAGATGCTTCCATGACAAAGAGGAACTGAGAGAATTTGTGACCACCAATCCAACTCTACAAAAAGTACTGAAGGATATTTGAGAGAGAGAACAAGAATACAAGCATTTCAGGAACAGTGGCAGAGAGGCCTCACTGAACGGGACAGACAGTGGAGTGGAACAGAAAAATAAACAACCAATGGCAGAAAAACAGAATAGCAGAAATAAGGCAGAGAGGATTGGCTGTAATCTCTAGTATAGATGGCCTTGAAATACTAACAGAGAGAAACACAGGCAGAGTAGATCAGGAGATAGGGTCCATTGAGATGCTCTATATAGAGAGGCAGTGGGACCCAAAACAAGCAGTGGAGTCTATGGAAGTGAAAGGGGAGGAATTGTCTAAAAAATGAAGGCAGAGGATACTGTTAATGGGGTAACAAGATTTAAAATTTACATTATTCTCATCACTCTGCTTGGATGGATTACATGCTGTTCCAGTTGGTCTACTTACACTAGACTTGAGGACATGGTCACCTATCCCAAAAATAAGAGGACATATTATGGTAATCATCCCTAATTTTCCTATCAACTTAATCTGAAGCCCTTTATAACTTATACTGTCTTATTATGACTGATCTTATTTGAATCTGGTTCGTTAGATTGCTATTTTGTATTGACTGATTTTATTCAAATCTGTTATGATTGATAGCATCAAGTCTAAGAGTATAGGCAACTACACTGAAGATGACAAGATTCACTAAGATACCCACTCTGGTTTGATTATTACTTGCTTTTGAAGTCTTATAATGTCTCCAATGCTTTGTTTTTATTAATGTTGTTATACACTGCTGAGACATCATGGTAACCATTGTAGATCACCTTGTACTGTGGTTTTATGTGACTTTTCTGCCTCATGCTTTTCTAGGAATTGTTTTGTTTTATCTTGCTTTGTTTCGTTTTTCCTGCTAATACAGAAATGATAGATATAAATGTAGAGACACATGCATGTGTAGAGCTTATAAACAGTTTACGAGAACCAACTATATAACACATGTTGAAATGAACAACTACTTTGAAGAAAAAAAGACACTACAGCACCCAGTGCTGATTCCATAATCTCATGATGTGAAGTCCAGCAAAACTATCACTCTTTGTCCAAAGTGATTTTAGCTTGTTTTGATCAATTCCATACTATGTTGTTTCATGTGAATTCCTTGTATGTGACAATATGGACAACTATTTGTAAGAAAACAAGAGTCAACACGATAGAGGTGAATATCTCCGATTGTCTAGTTTTGAAATTTATGTCTCTTACATTGCTTTCTTGTGATCTGCTTTGTTCTGTTTTGTTGTGTTTAATTTTACCCTTTTGATGTAATTGCATGTATATTTGAGTGTGTAAGATGGATGACCATATTGCTGTTTTTGTCTGATCATGGAGCAGAACTGTTAACAGTCTCACTGTTTGAATGTCTACTTTACATGTTTTAACTTTGTAATTTGAACAACTATTTCCAACAAGTCAGTATGTAATTTGTCAAGTAATAATTTCTTAGGTTTTGTTGTTGTTGTTCTTTTCCTTTTTTCCTTGGAGTTCTGTATTGTTGCTATCCTTTATTGTTTTAGTTTTTTTCTCTTTAAATAAAATTTAAAACAAAAGACTGTTGTCAACCTCACTGTATCATGATAATGTCCCTTTCACCTAAACCAAATACCAGTTACTCATTTACTTCCAAGTTGTTCAGAGATATGAGTTCACCTATTATTTGCAACCACCACCATATTAATTTTACTGCTATCTTAGATGTATGCACCTAATCTTGAATTTTCAGATCATAAATTATTTAAAAATAGAAAACAAACATTTCAATTATTTTGCATATCCCATCTTGATCTACTCTCATCCTCAAAACAAGATTTTAAAAATATGAATCTTGGAATGGTTTTCATTTGACTTTAAAACTTAAAATCATTTGTTTAACATCATCCTTGAAGCTTTATCATGAAATTAGAAGGCATTATATATCATTTTTATTTTTTAAACCATCATGTCTAGAAACTGTTAATTCCTATATTAGACAATATTCTTAGACAAGATTCAGCAGCCACAATCAAATTTAATAAAATTCTCTTACTTTACTAGAATTGCAGATACAGGATTTACCTTGTTCTCATGCCTGTCAGTTATTATTTTCATGTTGCTTGAATGGCTTACATACTTACCTATTTGATGACTCCAAAGGCAGCCTTTCATAAGAGACTCTCTTACTTATTGTGATGATTAATCTTGATGGGCAACTTGATTGGCTTGAGAGATTCTAGTTATATCTCACTGGGGCATGGGGGCATGACCTTGGAGACTATTTGTGTATGTAACTTTTTCCTCTCTGATGCTCTTCCTTGCTTTATGCTTCCTGGGTGCCATGGCAGCTTTCTCTACTAGGCACTTCATCCCTGCCATTTCTCCCCTGAAGCCAGCCAACCATAGACTGAAACCCTGGGCCAAAATAAATCCTTCTTCCTTAAAGTTGTGTATGTTAGATCTTTAGTCCTATAAACAGAAAATGGACTCACACCCATTGTTGACCGATCCCTCAAGTACTTCTCTGACATATGTCACATTGTTTAATATTTTGAAAACCGACTTCATGTTTATCAATGAAGCCTTTCATAGGATGAATCGCTTTGTAGGGGAAGACTACAAGGCCATCAAAAATTCAGGGCAAAACCCAGATGACAAGCATTTTAAAATCATATTTATTTAACTATGGCTGACAATTGTAAAATCATCACGTTTATTATGTACCATGTGCTTGAAAAATGTACCCTACTGTATCTTTTTTTAACCTTGCTGTATCTTTATGAAATCCTTGTTCACATTTGCTACATGCTTAAAAATTCTTCAACTGAGGAAACAAGACATTACAATAACCATTGTTTATTTCCTGTCATCTTGTTTTGAAGTCTGTAATGCTTTTGTGTTTTTGTTTTGATAGGTTTTAGTCTGTTTTCTATAATTTGATTTCAATATGTGGTATGGACAGCTATTTTGAAGAAAACAAGAGCCATTGTGGTAGCCATTGTTGATTTCCTGTTGTCTTGTTTTTGAAGTCTCGTAATGCTTTCATTCTTTTGTTTTGATTGGTTTTATACTATTTTGTTGTTTGAATTTATTGTGTGTGAAGGTATGGACAATAATTTTGAAGAAAACAAGAGACATTATGATAGCCACTGGTAATTTCCTGTTGTCTTGTTTTGAAATCTTGTGTTGCTTGCATTGTTCTGTTCTGATTTGCTTTTTCTGTTCTGTTTTTTTCTTTCTCTCTTTAAAATAAAAAAAAAATTTAAATAATTCTTCAACTGACCTTGTCCCCTTCTGAAAACAAAGGTTAAGACCCTGTTTGACCTTATTTTTAGAAGCCACCTTACCCTTGTAAGTATGAAATACACCTCAAACTCACTGGGCCTCCCAAGAAGGATGTCCCTTATCTTGTAACACCACTTTGGTGTTAAGATAACTTTTCTTCTGCTTCCCTTGCATTTGCCACACTTTAAATAAATTTTCACTTTGCACTATGTCCCCTACTTTTCACTAGGAGCCCCACTTCATTCTTCACCAGAGTGAGTACAAAGACGTGAAGAGAGGCAGAGGGTCATTATGGGGACTCCTAGTACCATCCCTTAGAAACTCCACCCTTGCTGGACACATGGTCCATGCCAGGGTGCCAACACTATTTTAACATGAGCTCTCTAGAGAAAAATGCTAATGAGGAAAAGTTACATGTATGCATGCTAAGTCCAGTTGGTTAAACCCTTTTATCAATCCTATGAAGAAGATATCTCCATTTCCAAGGTGGAACACAGATATAAGAGAATTTAAATTTCATGCTGAAGGCATTAGGTGTATTTTTATTTTCTATTTAGCATCTTTACTTTTGTCCCCTGTAATGCTGCTGGGGCCACTTCCCTGTGTTGTCCAAAATTTAATGAGTTATTTAAACAAGTATTAGAGTACATTGTTCTAGGTGGATATGACATGCAAATGGTGTTACACTACATAATCGACCCTCAGTGGACATAGCAGACATCAATAAAACATGTTCTCTGTAGTGAGATCTCTGTAAATATGCATCAGAATTCACCTACAAATAGTTGGCTTACTTTTTGAAAAATAAGACATTGCAATAAAGCAAATTAAAAATCTCTGTGATTCTACCCCACAGATGAAGAGGGGCAGGTGATATCGAGGAGCAATGGAAATCTCTTGCTAGGAATTCTGGCAGGGGATTCCTGAGGCTTGGTCCAAAATCCTTAGGCCCCATATTTCTCTTCATTTCTATTTATTCATTTACTCTCATTTAGAGCCATTTGCAGAGATTTAGAAAGACTTACAGCAAGCAATGGATGCTTATATAAAGATTATTTTATATACGTTTGCACCAAAAGGAAATCGTAACATTATAGTGTCCATGTGAATGAAGACTATTTAAAAAAAAAAAAACTCTGTGGTTCTAAAGAACAGATCACAATAAGTAAAGAAGAATTGACAAACCTCACTTAAATTCATATCTGTGCCCTCTTCCCCTCCTCAAGTATTGGTATTAAATGCTTACCACGTCAGACGTGGTGGTACATACACCTATCCTCCCAGCCATCTAGGAGGCTGAGGCATGAAATCCATGACTGTAATGCTACCCTGGGCAGCATAATTAGACCTTGTCTCAAAATAAAAAATTAAATATGGTTGGGGATGCAGCTCAGTGGCAGAACACCACTGGGTTCAACCCCTAGTACTGCAAAATGAAAAAAAGAAAATGAAAGAAAAAAATTACCTGCCACTGACTGCTTTTTACTATGGTTTGATGAGGGTGGAAGTGATAGGAGTGTGTTATGGAGACAGTTTGTAGTGCAGTTGGCCAGTATCACTAAGACAGCTGGGCCCTTGAGGAATCTGATATGACTGCCACAACTACCCTGCCTCAATTACTTTCAGCATGTTGTCCTCTCCTTACTGGCTTTGTGCATTAATTGCAGATTCTAAGGAATCTCTATGCTTGTGGGACCTTGGTGAGAAGTGAGTCTGCTCCCAGCACCATCCCTACCTCACACACTCAGGAATGGGATAATGTAAATAATCCAATTGCCATTCATAAAACCTGGACTGTTAATAGAGATCTATCTTCAATGCTACTTCCTCTCACCCCGTCAACCCATCCTATGGATGCTCCAGCACTATTACATTTTGATTATCACATTCCATTAAGCCTGGTTATTACATTTTGATTAAAATAACATGTCTGCTGCACTGTGCCACAGCTGAGAACATCAGTTTGGAAAGGCCTCCAGACAAAGACCCATCAGCTGCCCTCCGTGGGCTTAAGAGTCCTCCTTGGTGTTATAGCACCTAGCAACCCTTCTGCACAGTAATTAAGACAGAAGATTGGCATGCCTTCTTCACGTGTTTCCCATGCCTGCCTAAATGTTCAGACCCACAGGGGGTTAAAAAGTCTGTGGCAATGCATGAAAGGCAAAGTTGGATGCAAAGTCTCAAAAGAGAGCACTCAGTGGTGTGTGTCTATGCAAATAGATGAGTAAGGGCTGGAGAGAAAGAAAAGTGTACCTGGGCATCTGCAACACAGCTGATCAGAAACAGGTAACACCTCTGCCAGAAAGAGGGTCACGGCAGGGAACAGAGAAGCAGAGATCACGTCTAACTGCTAGATGCCTATTTGGGTATCAGATCTTATTGTCTGAATAATACAAAAACAAACAAAAGTTTTTAACATATTTTTTTCTATCCTGCAGATGCTCAACACAACAAAAAGGGAAACTTATCTGAAGTTCTTAAATAAAATGTACTGCAAATAACACAGAGGAATATTTACATACATCCATTAGAACATGAAACATTAACCTCTCTATCACAAACTGTTAGGCTTCTTCCATAGAGCAAGTACTGACAAATATTTAAAAAAAAAATAACAGATTATTTCAAGGCCTGAAAGCATTTATATTTTAGTGAACTTAAAAGAAAGGTTTATCACACATTAGAATCAAATAAAATCAAATAAATCAAATAAAATTACTATCTCATTCTTTAGGACTAAGGATTTGATTTTCTCTGTAAATCAGCTCATAATATGCACATCTTAAAGAATATTTTCCTTTCTATTTCTTAGACCTACAACATAATAAATTAAACATATTATTTTGGCTGAATAAATTTAAATGACTGTCTTAGTTTTGTTCATTCAACTACATTGCGGTATGAGAGATATATGTATCGGTAGGTCTCAAATTGCTAACTAACAGATTTTTTAATAACTGTTTCTTAGCTTCAAACAAAAATTAAATAAATATGGTACAAATGCTAAATCTAAGTAGTCAAATAAAGTTAGCAAAATGGGTCCATGAATTAAAATAGCTTTTTAAAGACCAGTTGCAGGGGCTGGGGATTTAGCTCAGCGGCATAAGCGCCTGCCTTGCAAGCAGACAGTCATGAGTTTGATGTCTGGTACCGATTAAAAAAAAAAAAAAAAAACAGTTGCAGGTTTTATTGACTATACTTAAAATTCTGATGCATGAAATACTAAAATACTTTTTTTTAAAAAAAAGCTTTTCCTCTTATTTTTCATCAGTCCTCTGAGTTCACTGATAAATTAGTAAAAGTTATTTCTTCACAACTTGGTTGAGAAAAACCTTCCTAGTTTTTCTTCATAGCCAGATATGTCCAGAGGCATATTTTAAAAATGTAACAGTTGCTATTGAAGAGAACTAGAAGCCTCAACTGTTTCCTGCCACAGTTTTAAATCTCACGAGATTATGGTGCGCGACAGAACACACTGGAGAATTAAAGCTCTCTGGAGGAGCAATTACCTCAGCTTTTCTCCATGCTACGGAGGTATCAAAGATGATCAATAATTCAGTAGCATTACCAATAGCCACTGAATCCCCAGACACAGCAAAAAGAAATGAATTCAGAATGGTGTGATATTTCCAGAAACTAGTGCAATTAGTACCATCATGATGACCTGTACCACTTCTTTCTCCACACTTCTGTCCCCCTCTCTTTTCCATTTTAAAAGAAGGGCCTATAGGTCTTCGTGCATTTGTTGTCTACAGCGTACTCCAGCAAGGCAAGCACTTAGCAAAAGTGTCCTTAAATAAGTTGGGCATAACTTGAAGAACACATTGTAGAATTCGGATTGACTTTCGCTTTTCCAAGCTATCCGCGTCTCCTCTTACACCACCTGTGAGAAATACTGAGACCCTAACTGTTTTGGCCTGGAGCATTTAAACAACCCAATTATAGGAATTCAGCATTTTGTCAGAAGGGGTAAAGTATTTAGTCATCTGAGCCAAAACATCATAGTGCTCAGTGATGGCAAAGTATCTTCCATAAAATCGTTAATTCGGGACACAGTTTTGTTCCTGCCAAAGCAAGTGATGTCATTCATGTGCAACAACATGAGGGGCCAGAAAGTATTTTTTTTTTTCTGGGCCTCATTTCATAAAACACTGTGCTCAACATCATCAGAGCCTGATTCTTCTTAAAATGCTGTTTACCCATATCATGCACAAGCTCAAAAATGTTTAAAATATGTTCCTTTATAAAGAAGTTCAAGAAGAGAATTTTTTTTAAAAATGTGAGTGCACTTAAAATCTCTTCTCCATTGGTGGGGGATATAGCTCAGTGGTACAGCACTAGCCTGGCAAGCACAAGGTCCTGAGTTCAATTCCTGGTACCCTCCCCCAAAAATCTTTATTCATAAGGAAAGCCCATATGTACAAAAACCAGATTGTACATAGAGAAGGATATGAATGCATCTATAAGAAAACAAAATAAAAAACCACAAACCAGAATTGACTATTGCATATTCTCCTCCATCTCCTTCCAATCAGCTATGACATTGTCATTTCCTCCACGCACCCATGTAACAAAAATATTACCCTCTCTCTTTGCTATTTCCATTCTATTCCCCATCCCTCATCCTTCTTACCCTAACACTGCCGAGAGTCATAACTTTATAAAATGCAAACCTAATCCATGCCATTCACACATAACATGTATGATAGCAGTGAATCCTTGAGATTCGGGATGACCCAACATCACCCAGCCCACATGTGAGAACTTCTATCTGCATCTCCTGCCATTCCTCAACCCAGGTCCAGGCTTCTGGGGTGCATTCAAGGCCTTCATGCTTTCATGGACATCCTGACTGGCAGTTACTCCTGCTTCTCTCTCCCTCTGGCTTCCTATTTATCCTTCAGGAAATAGCTTTCACGGGTTCCCACTGCTCACACCTGATGCTCTGCACCCTACCACCCCGGATACTTTGTGTCCCTCTCTCTCATCAGGGTCTCACACTGTGCAGCGCTTTTCTACAGAACCAGAGTGTGGTGACACTGAGCTGGGAGGGTCTGGGTCGGAGTCAGCCCCTGCAGCCTCTGAGCAGATCGCTGGCCATCACAATGGGGACCCCCGTGAGCACCTGAACAATGCCTTGCAGTTTGTTTTAACGGAAAACAAACCCTTAGGCATAAAACACGATCACAAAAGCATTCTGTATCTGAGAGTCAAAACTTCTACGCTCACTGCTGTCAAGAAATTGCTGATGCTGACGACATAATGTTATGACAGGCACCATGCTGTGCAGACTTCCTAAATATTTGTTGAATGAATAACATGAGCAGAGTAAGATGAAACTAAGAAATCATGGAGATTACGAGATGTAGGAACATTTTAATAGACTGAATGACAGTAGCACAACTTCATGAAGAGTTATTAATTCTTTTGCTGTTATTTTTCTTATTTTCAGCAGTACTAGGAACTGAATTTAGGGGCCTTCTCACTGAGCTACATCCACAGACATTTTTTTTTTTAATTTTGAAATAAGCTCTTAAATTCTCTATTGCCCAGGCTGTGCTTGAACTTACAATTTTCTTGCCTCAGCCTGGGCTCCTAGTCATGAATCAAACAATTGGCTGAAGAGTGTTTCTATAACACCAAAGCTTTCAGAGAATGTAAAAAATATTTCACTGAAAATCGTTATAAGGTAGTTAACTAATATGTCTTTCTTTCTTAGACGTAATTCTCTGAATCATCAGTGCCACCTGAAAAATAACCAGAGTCCCAAAGCATGTAATTACAAGGCTCATTTAACATGGAACACAGTCAACCAGGGTTATTCTTGGGGATAAATTTTCAAACTGTCCATACTCAGGTGAAAAATATTTTAAAAATTATCTAATATCAACTCCAGCTCTATTACTGGTCATCTATTGATTTTTTAAAATTTTATTTAGAAGAGAAAAAACACAGAAAAAAAAAACCAAAAGAGACAAACAACAGCAACAACAACAAACCTAAAATAATAATATAGGCTTTCAAAAGAAGATGGTTGGAATTTAACAATGGTTGCTATATTGTATATTGTTATATTTGAAAGAGTTGCTCAGATTACCAAATACAGACATGAAAAATTGATCTAATCGTGAGTATTAACTGTTCTTTTCCAAGAACTAACAGAATTAGCAGTATAGTCATCTTAGCTATTTTAGGTATATATACAAATTTATATCTTTTTCTTTTTCCCTTCTTTCCTCCTTTCTCCTGTCTAAGTTACTTTTCCCCTTTGAGCAGTTTCTTACCCTTACACAATATTTATTTTGGATTTTAGGCCTTATTTGCTCTTTCAGTTTCTTACACTAGGGAGACAATATGGTATTTACACATGTGGGTTTGATTTATTTCACTTATGAGTATGGTCTCAAGTCACATCATTTACCTATAAAAGCCTCGACACAATCCTTCTTTATAGCTGAGTAGTACTCCCATTGTATAAAAATAATACATCTTTTTTATCCATTCCTCAGTTGATGAGCATTTGGTTTGTTTCCAAGATTTGGCTATTACAAATTGTGCTGTTATAAACATGGATGCACATATATCACTGTGGTATGAACTTTTCAATTATTCTTGTAAAATGCCCAAAAGCAGGATATCTGGGTCAAATGGAACCTCCAATTCTAGTTTTTAGAGGAATCTCCACACTGATTTCCACAGTGGTTGTGCCCATCTACACTCCCATCAACAATGTAGAAGAGTTTCTTTTCTCCCCACTGCCCCTCCAGCATTTGTTATTCCTTGATTTGTTGATCTTGGCCATTCTTTCTGGAGTGAGATGGAATCTCAGTGTTGCTTTGATTTGCATTTCTCTAATGACCATTGATGCTCAACATTTTTTCATATATTTATTTTCCATTTGTATTTCTTCATCTGAGAAGTTTGTATTCATTTCAGATACCCATTTTGGATTGGGTCTTTGAATTTTGGGGGTCTGATTTTTTTAAAATTATTTATATGTTCTAGATAGAAGTCCTTTGTCTGAGGAACAGTTGGCTAAGATATTTTCCCAATTCATGGGTTTACTTTTCACTCTATTGGAGATTTCTTTTGACATGCAGTGAAATACTTCTGAATCAATCTAACAAAAGAAATAAAAGATCTATACATTGAAAATTACAGTACTCTGAAAAAAGAAATCAAGGAGGATTTCAGAAAATGGAAAGACATTCCTTGTTCATGGATAGGAAGAACAAACATTGTGAAAATGGTCAGTCTCCCAAAATTGTTATACAGATTTAATGCAATTCCAATCAAAATATCATTAGCATACATCACAGATCTACAGAAAACATTCCTAAAACTCATCTGGAACCAGAAAAGACCTAGAATAGCAAAACAATTCTGGGCAACAAAGACAAGGCAGGAGGCATCACAATCCCTCACTTGAAGTTTTACTATACAGCTACTGTGAAAAAATCAGAATGGTACTAGAATAAAAAGAGACCTGAAGATCAGTGGACTAGAGTAGAAGATACAGCCATACTACAAACAAACTCAGCCACCTTATCTTCAACAAAGGGGCCAAACATGTTCACCGGAAGACAGATAGCCTTTTTAATAAGTGGTGCTGGGAAAACTGGCTTTCCATATGCCAAAAACTAAAACTAGATCCATGCCTATCACCATGCACTACACTAAAGTCAAAATGGATCAAAGATCTATATATTAAAACAGAAACACTAAATTTGCTGGAAGACAAATTAGGTAGAAATCTTGAAGACATAGGGTAGGCAGAGAGTTCATAAACAAAAATCAAACTGTATGGTAGATACTTTCCAAAATCAACAACTGGGATCTCATCTTATTAAAAAGCACTTACTGATTTTTTTAAAGGCAATCTGAATAAATTCATTGCTTACCTAGAGCATCAGAGTGCTACTATGTAAAAATCCATATTAAAATGGATTTATGCATGTGCCACAGCCTATATTTTTTTGGATTTGCTTTAAGGAATACTTTTATGTCTTCTCCATTTGGTTTAGGGTCCTGAATGGCAGAGTTTGGGACACATGTATGATTTTACTCCCTTACCTTGACTAGGACAAGAAATTCATATATCACTACCACAGCGGTTGAGTGGATGGATGGATGGATGACGGGTAGATAGTTTTCTTAGCCACATCACCCTCTTCCAAAACCACTGATACACTGTTTGTCTTTCTATATATCATATCAAAAGCTCACTAAGAAAATAGGAACTGAAATAGCAACTGGAGAGACAGATGTGAACTTACCCTGTGTGCCTCTCTTGTGCTTTGAAGGATGAATAGCTTAAGAAATAGCTACAGTAAACAAAGAAAAAAAAAAAGGCCGAGCAAAATTCTGAGTTAAAAGTACTCGACTAAAAATTCTACACTCATTTTGGACATTAATTATATCTTTAATTAAAACAAACAAACAAACAAACATGGTAGCCTGCCACTTGTCTGACACTTGGAAGGCTGATGTGGAGAGATCGTTTTGAGTGCAGGAGTTCAAAACCAATATGGGCAACGCAAGTGAGACCCTGTCCTGAGTTTTTGTTGTTGTTGTTGTTGTTCTTAGGATGGAATGATGTATCAATCTAAGCTTCAGCATTTACCGAACAACTTCACCTGGTATTTTCCCTAGCATAGTATATGTGTGATTAAATACATTTATTTTCAACAATCTCCATTAGCTCCAAGCAAATAGCTATAAAACTATACAAAGATTCTTTCTAAATGAATGCTTTAGGTACAGTGTCACGGGAGTCTCCATTAAAAATTTATTATGCAAATGATAAAGAGATTCATTTTGTAACCAGTTCATTAATGCCCTATATAATCACTTCCCCTTAACTTTTTTTTAACTTGTATAATAAGTACACGAATAAAAGATATAAAAGCAATAAAACTGGGAAGCAGCTCGTAAATATTGTCAAAGAAAATATTATTAAAATGGGAATCCTGTTGCTTTGTTCAATAAAGCAAATAGTTAAAGGTGCAGTCTGTTGCTCATGAGCAGTAAGAAAGAGATATTAAAGAGCCTGGGGCACAACTATAAAGAAAGCCGGACAAGACACGCAGAGGTCAACAGTCTAAGAAATCGTAAGGAATAAAGGGATTGGGCAATCTCTGATATTTTTCCCTTTTAGAAAAAGGTTAGAATTAATGAGGAACACACTGCTCAAAGGCCTATTAATATACCAGGCAGAAGCAGATCTGCTTTGCAGGGACTGGCTCACGTAGTACTGGCCAAGGTTTAGCAATGGAAACCGAGTTCACAGTGAAAGCTACAAATCTGAAGTGTTTTCTTCTCCAATTTGATGCTTGTGAAATATACGTGTGTTTTCCTGAGTGCAAAGAGAGTTAACGTATTGCACGACCCCAAACCATTCTCTTGAAACAATGATATTTTTCTTAAAAAGATGGAAAATAATAGGTTTTTTTTTAAAGAAGGAAGACAGAGAAGTCTAAGATGTTGGAAGAAGACAAAATAAGTACCAAGATTTGTAGGATGGCGATCAGGGGAAGAAGCGATGGGTAGGGTAGGAAGGAGGGGATTGACAATGGTTGTGAAATGTACTTATATATACCAATTACCAACAACAAATGTAAATATCATCTCTTGCAAACATAAAATACACCAGTAAAAAGCAGCATCAAGAAAGCAGTGATGAGGCAGTGAGGAGAATCTTTCCATAAAAATGATTCACTTCTTCTGGAGTAGACACCAGGCTGATGGTTACAACAGTAAGCCTGCGTTGACAGCAGTCCATGCGGGGCCACAGGTGGGAGCACCTGAGAGGGACACAAGCAGGAAGATTGGTGATGCTGCTGAGGGCTGGAGCGATGGCTGTGCGTGTAACTGACAAGACCAATTGATGAGTGAAAGGATTTCCTGGAGGGTGGCAGATACGCTCTTGAGATCTGTCAAATGTGACAATCCCTACCCACCACCTCTGATTCATGTCCGAACAAAGGCTCCTGCTGGGAGAGACAGAGAACCATCCTTAAGAGTTATAAATTCTTGAGCAGAAAGGGGGAAGGTGGAAGGAGATTGTTGAGGCTTTAAATTTCTCCTTCCTTAGGAAATCTGGATTTTTGCAAGACAAAGTGAGATAACCCACAGCACTGCACAGTTCATGATGATGACATTTGTAAATGGCTTAAGATACTGCGATGTTAGAGAATGACAAGAGTCCTAAGGGAGTCGTGTGCTACCAGAGGTACATAGGCTGAGAGAATTCAAAAATAAATCAATGAACAACCAACTGGTTCAAAAAGGGGAATGTTTAAATAACAGCAGATCCACTCCAGGAGTTACTATGAACCATTTAAAAAAACAAATATAAAGATTATTTAGCCACAAGAGAAATGCAGAGCAGAGGATGGAGAAATATGCATGTGGGAGAGAGACAGGGCAGAGAGAGACAGGGCAGGAACAGCTGCTGTGTTGAGACTGAATGATAATGTATGGCAAACATCTGTCCCAGTTTCCCCTATTTGGAGGGCTTTCTACAAATTTCAATTTAGACAAATTTTAAATTGACTTTTAAAAAGTTATGTGAGTGATGATCATTGATTTATTTATGTTTTGTTTGTTTGGGGAAAGGCGTAGGCTGTGTCACCAAGAGTAAGAGAAAAAAGATATGTATTGTGAGATTTATGGATTAGGAAGTGAGAAGGTGGCCAGAGAATACAACCTCATGATCAAATTTTGGGAAGGGGCTGGTTGCAAGAAACGCACAGAGCAAATCACACCATAGCTGGGGCTCAGTAACAAAAAGGGAAGAGTAATTTGAAGGGCATAAAATAATACTTGTGATAACAGCCATAGAAATGTCAGTGATAAATAAAGCAATGATTTTAACAAAAGGCAGTAAATTATCATCCTATGAATCTCTACGACTGTTGGAAGGAGTATGTAAAATAGAATAATGCGCTCAAAGGAAACGACTCACTTCAAAAACATAAAACTGTTGTGATATGACAGAAAGAACTTTTGGGTATCATCGAGATACACACTCTGAAGACGTCAGAAACTCTTGGGCACAGGTGATCAGACAGCATTTGTGTGTATAAAAGGAAAGAGTGAAGGGACAGGGCAGCAGTGGGCCCTGTGGTGACCAGCTAATGGAAAGGCACACCGGAAGGAACCCCAGCAGCTCCACACAGGGAGGATGCCACTGGAGGATGGCTTCACTCACCTGCCACATTTCAATCTGGAAAAGCAATGTATCTGCTGTGGAACTTGCAAAATATCCCCCTAATACCAGAAGAAACACGATTTTATGCCACAATTGTAGCAGTAAGAACACCAGGATGGACTGAATTATGTGGGCCCACAGGTCATCTGGTGAAGCCCTGATCCCCAGGGTGACTGTATTTAGGCAAGAACCTCTAAGGACCTAATTGCAGTTAAATGACATCTTAAGGGTGGGGTCTTAGTCCAATAGGACTGGTGTCCAGGTAAGAAAAGACATCAGTGCGCGCTTTCTCCCTCTCCCTCCCCCTAGCCTTCCGCTACACAGGGTGAAGGCCACATACAGACACAGTGAGAATGTGACTCTGCATGAGCCAGGCAGACAGAACTCCCCGGAACCCAATGCTGATGGCTACTTGATCTAGGACTTCCAGCCTCTGGAACTGCTGAAAAAGTAGAATTTTGATGGTTAAGCCCTTCCGTTGAAGGGGAGTGTTCAATAGAGCATCCCTAGTTACTAACACAGCAGCCAGTGGAGTTCATTTCTGATCACGGGGACCTGAGGAAGGAGAAGACAGAACAGATCAGCCAGAGCATCTGGGATAGCCAGAGCTGCAACTGGGCAAAGGGATTTGGGCTATTTTACCTCCTAATAGCCACTTCTAGGAAGTACGAACTCAAAGAAAGAATGTAGAGGGAATGAATGAATCTTGGGTACTAGAAAGCAGGGAGGTTGGTAGAGGGAAAAAAAAGGTCTTTTTTACAGAGGAGCAAATTTCACAGTTACCTACTCTGAGTGAGAGCCTGACATTTCACCTTGACAGTAAGAAAGAGTTCATTGTTAAAATACCAGAGACAGAATCCTTGGAAGACAGCAGAAGTATCATCTCAGAATTTATCACGCTACAGAAAGACAAATACCACATGTTCGCTCTTATATGTAAAAGCTAAAAAGCTGATTTTTATAGAAGCTGAGAATAAAATAGTTGTTACCAAGGCATCAGAGTGCTGTGGGGGTTGGAAGGAGGAAAGTTACTGGATCCAGGGGTGAATGGGGCAGCACAGAAAACTTCTAACGTTCTGTAGCACAGTACAGTAACTGTGGTTGACAACAATTAATTGCATCATTTCCAAATATTCAATAAGGCCGACTCAACATGCACAAAAAAATGACAACTGTCTGAGATGACAGTTCTGCCAGTTACTCTGATCAGATACCAACACACCGTATACAGGTATCGAAATGTCACACGATATTCCATAAATATGTATAATTATGTGTCCATTAAAAATGAAAATACATTTTTAAAATGATGCCAGAGAGACTTCTAATACACAAGGGAGGTGATTTCAAAGGGTTGTGGAAAGACAGTACCTTGCATTTCAAAGAGCAATGGGTTTGGAGTCTCTGGGCCCGAGTCCAAGTCTCAGATCTGTTCACCCCTTCAATCGCAGCTGAAGTTTTGTTTCCTAGTATGTAAAAGAGGCGTCATAACACCTGCCTCAGAGACCTGTGTGAGAATAAAATGAGAAAAAGCACAGCCCACCACCTTAGTGTCCACAGAGCCTCACACAGGGGCTATCTGTCAGTATTAATGACAGATGACAGCATAAGTCAACATGTGAGGAGAGCTATGAACTATAAAACCCTGGCAATGAAAATCACCAATGTGTACCATGAGGAGAGATGAAACGTGAGAGGAATCGAAAAAGAAGTGACAGAGTTTTATAAGAAAATCATTTTTAAAAAAGAGTGTGCAATTAAAAGAGAAAATAAAGGTGCAGAACGCATTAATGCAGGTAAAAATTGCTCAAGGCAATGAAAAGAAACGTCTTGCAGATGTTTCTTCGACACAAAAAGAGCAAGGAAGTTGTAGGTACACTCTGACAAGAAAAAAGGGAGGAAAGTAATTTTATATTTTTTCTACCCTCTGTAAAGGAGAAGGGTTTTCAAATCAGAAAATGTAAAATAAAGGTCAAAACAGAATGTCTGAAATCCAAAGTAGATGAAGGAATCAAAAGTTTCTTCCTGGAATCTAGAGAATACATCACAGTTTTTCTTTGTCTGTTTTTGTTTTGCACCTTAACGACCAAAGGGCCTTCAACTGAGCTACATTCTCTCTCCTTCCCTATTTTTTTTTTTTTTTTGGATCAGGGTTTCACTAAATCACCAAATTATCTAAGCCTGGCTTGAACTATTAACCCTCCTGCCTCAGCCTCCCAGAATGTTGGGATTAAAGGCATGTGCCACATCTGCCTTATACCTGGAAGTGCCAGTGTGACGGAGAAACACGGGGATGGCCCAGAAAGAGAAGATACTGCACTACCATTATCTTACACTCACGGTGCATTTTTCATTTGCCTGTGCATTGAGAGTCTTCAATCCAACATGTTTGGATCTAGAGGCTATAAAATTGGATTTGCTATAAATAAAAAATTGAGTGGGGAGAGGAAGAAAGAGAGAGGGGAAAATAATAAGAATAGGTCAGACAGGAGAATATGCCTCCTAACAGATTATAATAGACTGAAGTATTCAACTTCACAAAATGCAATATAATAGAAGTGAATATAAAGTCATAGGTAAAAGAATGGCAAAAATGAATGCTCTCTTAAATAGAAATGACCTTTTAATCACTAAAATAACACATGCTATCCCAAGTTAACTGTTTTCTCTGATTTTTCTGTTTTTACTAAAACACCAAATATAGACTATCCATGGATGTTATTCTTTTTTTTTTTCAGTATTTATTGAAAATCCTCTTTATTCTAAGCAACTGAGTTAGGTGGTATGGATACAAAAATGTTTGAAAAAACTACTCTTGCCTATCAAAAATTTTGCAATCTTACAAAGAAGACTTTTTTAAAAAAATCAGTTTTGATGCTCTCTGATCAGGCCAGGAATAGGCAAGCACACCTAGTGGGAAGAGAGTTCTGGGGGAGGGTGACAGGTGAGGTGGCCATTCACCGTTCACCGGGGAAGGGCATGAGGCTTGCCTTAAGAAGTTTTTCAAGGGGATTAGCAGGGAGGTGGATGAGGGCAATCCAGGCCAAGAAAAGAGGACAACAGAGGCAAGGTCTAAGAGACGGAGGACAGCAGAGTCACCAGGATTTGGAGGGGAAGAAAACAGTGACAATGAACTAAATAAAGTAAGATCAGCAAATACAGAGCGGGAAGGTGTGCGGCTACTAAGCTAATAAGCCTGAACTTAACCCTGAAAACACCTGCCCAGGAAATAGAGCTGCTTGTTTTCTAAAACCATTTGCATCAACTAAATAGATTTTAAAATACTGTGTGATCCAGAAGGGAGGGAATGCAAGTCACAGGGGGCAGCGAGGAAGGAAGAGGAGACAGCTGCCTCGCCAGCCAGATCAGCCAAATCAACCCTGGCAATCGCTAACGTGACAGATGCCACAGCCAGATCACCCTCATATCCAGGAAAATGAAAGAGGAAAATGATCACAGGAGGCTCGATTTTGCTAACTCAGAAAAACAGAGAACTTCTTGGCATCTTCCCCACAGAATGTTTCCATGATTAACGACACTACATTCATTGTCTCCGTGCTAATCTATTTTATGTTGCAATTATACATATATACATAAAAAAGCCATCCCATAGGCAAGCACAGAACAAGGCTTCCAAGAAATGGATGTGGTCCTTTGCAAGGAGGACCAGTAAAAAATGAATTTAATCAGTTTTACATGTTAACCCTAGCAAATTATTGCGAGCATAATTTTATTTTTAGTACCTGAAATCCTACATCATATTTTTATTAGCCTCCCATTCCCTTTAATAGATACTGTATTTGATTAAGAAATGGTTTATCAGGTTTCATTCTGTGACAAAGTGTGCTACACACTTAAGAAACCAAATGTTATCTCCAGAGTTTGTTCTTTGCTTTCTTAAATGTATGTTAACTCTTTTTTTCTTTTTGTGTCTATTTTTTGTTTATTTTGGCAAAGTTTACACATCTTATGATACTTAAGAGGTAGTGTTATATTTTCAAGGTGCACAAAGTTTTCTTTAGCAAGATCATAATACAATCCACGTGCTGAAGTACAACAGTTCAAATAAGCACAGAGATCATACACAGTGTGGAACAAAGGCACCTAATTGAGCCGCTTTATAACCTTGCACAGAATTCCCTCACCACCAATTTAGATGGAATTGCTTTTATTTTAACAATGTTCTTTTAATTAAGTCCTAAACATCTAAAACACGGCAAATGTAAATATGTATTATAAATCCTTAATTATGAGGATCACTAAGCATTCATGCAGCTCTCTCCCTTGGAGATAGATTCTTTTTTGTTTAAAATCAGCCAAAAATTGGGAGGGAGATAAAAGTGAATGGTGTGAAAAATGTTAAACTTTGTTTATAATGCCCTTCTCTGGCTCTCAGTATCACTTTACTACATTGCCTTCCAGAGTTAAATTACACTTTAATTTGCCTACTGACTTTCAAGCCTAAATTTCATCTGCCATCATCTGTTTTCTGTGCCATGTTCACAAAGGCTACCATTCAGGAGCTGATGAAGAGTTGAGTTCAATTTTAGGGATCTACGGTCTTCATGTCGTATCTCTAGAAAATTAAAAAAAAACCTTTGAGATCACAGAAGGACAATATTGTTTCTAATGTTTGGGATGAATTTCAACTAGATCCAAAAAGACAACTTATAAATTTTTAACCCGACATGTATTTGTTTTGTTTTGTTTTGTTTGTTTTTGCAATCTTTGATATTTTGTAATTCCAAATAAAATTCTACATGTTTATAGGGTATTAGTGATGTTCAATGTAGGTATATACTGTGTAAATATCCACACCAAGGTAAATTTTATTTTAAAAGCATATTGGAGATGATTTTGGTATGCACAACAAAGAAATAATTTCTTCTATAATACAATATTACTTAGTTCAAAATGCCCCACCTAGGGGCAATACTTCCCATTGCCCTTGCCAATACATTTCATTCCCAATTCCCACACCAAATATCTTCCAGCATATGTATATACACAGATGCACTCACACATACACAGACAGTGGTAATATTACCTCAGCAACTCAATTCCCTTAAAGACCGTTTTAAATTTAGCACCTTCCTTCTTCTTGGTCATCTATTGATTAACAGATTTTAAAAGGCAAACAAGACTTGAAGATACATATGATATATATATATATATATATAAAATCTTTTAGAGCAAAGCCATTAACTTAGAAATTTTACTTCCTCAGTTTCTCCAAGCAATCCCTCTATTGGGTCCAAAAATTAATTGGTTCACTGTGACAGAAAAGTGTGGCGATCTTTGTTGTGAGCCAAGGAATCAAATGTCTGTTCAATGTCATCCAGGGCAACTACCAACTTCAAGGCATAAGACCAATTCCTGGGAGAGTTTATCAGTGCCCTTATGTAAAGGATATTTTTAAAATTTTTCTGTAGGTTATAACAGCAGAGTAAGTCAAGTAATGAAATTACAGGTTATAGTTGGTCTAAAAAATTACACAATAAATGTAATTTAGGAGGGCAGGTAAATTTATATATCTAAATACTGCTTCTAAACTAATTTCAACCTGTGACCCCATTTGTAAGTACCGTAAGTGCCAGTAGGGGAAAAGTGGTTACAGAAACAAATATGTCTTTTACAATTTAGGAGCACATAATAGCATATTCTACAGCACTGCTAAGTAATGAGAGGTACTTAATAAGAAAAAGTAATTAGCACCATAGCTATGATACATATCAAACCACTTTTTTCCTTTGTGATTTAAAAACCTTAGAGATAAATTTCATCACTACTCTATTAAATACTTATGGCATTAAAAATTTTTATAGCTACTAATTTTTAACTACTTAAAATGCCAAATGTTTCAAGCTTCACTCACTTTCCCAATTATTACATCAGAATGACTCATTAACTGTAACATAAACAGGCTCATTTTTACCTCTTGTTTTCCCCCAATTTTATTACCAAAGTACTACTTTTTGATAAACCATGACAAAAATTCATGGCATGGGTAGAAAAATACAGCACATACTCTTCCTCTTCCAAATACCAACTGAAGGTGTGATGGCAATGGATTTTTTGTGTATATTCTTTATCATTACACAACACTGTAACTCTAGGCACCATGTAGGTGGAAATCTTGGTAGAAGACATTTTGGTCAAAATTTTATTCTTCAAAAGTCAGGAAACAGAAGGCTCTGGAATGGTGAGTACTTTAGATAATCATAAATTAAAAGCAAAGAAGGGCAATTCTACAAGTCAAATAAACACCGAATTCTACAATTCTACAAGTCAAATACATACCTAACTCAAGCACTTAATCAGATAGCTATAGCTTTAGAACTCACTCAAGAAATTTCAGTGTTGAAATGTGACATCAAAGTTCACTCAAAACAATTTAAGAAGACAATACAATTGTCAATGAAATCTTATTTAGAAAAGCAATTTATTATAAATTAGAACCTTGGGTAAACTATTATTTTCCAAGAACTTTTTAAGACTTCCGTTAAAAACTCAACATGTTGAAAGTACAATGTAATCTTAAGGGTAAATTATTTCATTTCAGGATGTTGGGTTAATTGGGAAGTTCATTTTTCTGATAAGAAAGATTTTCAGTGGCAATCATAGGGTCTTGTAAGGCTCTGTAATTTTCATCTGTGTATAGTTGAGGGCATTTACTTTGCTTGCTGAGATTTCTTTTTTTAAAGTGAGCAAAATCTAATTTTAGCACTTGATGCTACAACTCAAAAACTATCTTTTGAAGATGTTTATTAAAGCATACTAACTTTTAAAAGTACCTAAATAAAACACCCATTAAAACAACCATCTATACATTCTGTGAATTCACTCTATCACCCTTCCCAACACAACCCATTTCCCTTCATTAATGTGGTTAATTCATGAAACAACTCCTATTGTAAGCACACACACTAAGTCCCTAACTTACAGACACTTGAGTTGCAAACTTTCATAGATGTACATACAAGACTCATAGGTGTACTGTGCAAGACTCACTTTCTTGGATTATGAACAAATCTGACTTATGGATGTTCTCCTGGAACAGAACTTGTTTATAATTCTGGGACTTACTTTGTTATGTTTTGGACCAACTCTTCCTAATCATAATAGTAGTGAACTCAAAGTACAGAAATAAGACTACATAAATGCTAAACATCATCTTTATACTGTGTTAGTGAGGCTAAAATATTTGGATAAATGCAAAATTAAGCTATAAGCAATCTTTGAAACACTAGACCATTGAAAAAACAGATCAAAGTCTGCATTATTTAATATTTCACCAGAAATATTCATCTACCAATACAAATATGCTTTGTATACACAAGATTTATGTAACAAGATTGGGTACATTTTTCTTATTCTTCCTACTTTTTCAGGAGCCAGACCTTTCTGGAAACTTCCAATCAGGAAGGAGGAACCAAATTTGAAAGAATAGTGAAATATTTTTTAGATAATCCGTGATGATCAAATGATTCATTAGTTGACCATTTTAAGAACCCAAAATTGATTAACCTGAGAGAAAATACATTTGAATTGTAAATATAGCTCAAAATGAGAAAAATGGATATCTGTAAATCCAGACTACTATTCTAAGGTAAAATCAAATCCAAAGCCTGAAATGCCATGGTTGCTACTCCTAACTGTCTACTTACACTTCTTGGTCATAAATAACAACACAACGCACACTGACACCCAGAAAGGGAGTTCTACGAGGCTGTCTTTGATTTGGAAATTGGCCTTTTGATAATACCTAGAAATCTTCATTTAGAGTTGAGTCATTAAAAACAGTACTATAGAAAGTAATGAGAGCAAATGGTAACTTATTCTGGAGAAATACAATAATGGAATTATTTTTAAGAAGTGTATCCATCGTATTTTAGCTTGCTTTTTTTAAGAAAGTCATATATAGTGTAATGCAAATAAAGTGAAGCTCATGATCCATTCTTAGAAATCAAAAATACAATTCCACACAGACAAGAGATTTAAAAACTAATTGCATTGTCATGAGGTGAAAGGCGCTCATTTCATTACTGTGAATTCTCACTGGGCAATGCTTAAATGAAAATCTATTTTTCAATTTGTTCTAGAAAGTTTGCCGATTTCAGGATTTTTAGGAAGCAGCTGCTCTAAATGTTATAGAAGCAATAACACTCTTCAAATAAGAACATTTCCCTCATATTCAATTTGATTTCAAATGTTTCTGATTGAGATGGATAGGAATATTTTACAGTCAAGAAAACGTAAAATAACAGCAAATTTTGTTCTAAATATCTAAGATACAATTATTACACATATTGTTAAATATCATATGCTAATAAGATTACTCAGAGTCAACATGCACACGTAACAAAAAATGCTGAAACTTTATGAATAAATGCAACTAATGTTTACATATTCAAATAATAAGATTTTGAACTAGAAAATATTTTTACTGAAACATAAGAGCAAAATATTGAGAACTTCTGTCAGTTCCTGGCAACATTAGCATTTCTGTCTCACTACAGCTCCACAGGGGCATATTCATATGCTAAACAATTAAAATTCAATTTTATCATAGCAAAACACATTATACACTGTGGTTCATCATTATATCTTAGTTAAGTCAGAGATCAGTGAACTTTTTTCTGTAAAGAACCAGATAGTAAAGAATATTACGTAGTTATTTATATAAAAAGGGGAAAACAATTTTAACAAAATTGTGTTGATAAAATTCAAAATAAATAAGAATTCAGTGCAAATTTTTCTCATACAGTTCTACCTACAAAAGCAGGTAATTAGAATTTGAACTTGAAAACATTATTTTTTGCTATGAAGAAGTCTCCTTTTAATTTTTTTCAAGTAAAAACATCAAGATCATTCCGGTTCATTAACCACATAAAAACAGGTAGTAAGCCAGCTTCGGCTCATGAGCCAAAGTTTGCCAAACTCCAAACTAAATGCTACAATTGATGTTATGCAATTCTACTAATCTCTCGTCTTTGAAGAAGCCAATTTAATATTGATACCTAGATGGCTCCAGTAGAGAAACTGTTTATATGTGATGTGAATTCCACAAATAATTTCAGAACAGGGTAATGACTATCTTAACTAAACACTGGGCATCATGTGGAAGTCACGTTTGATCCCCATGTTAACCTCTGAGCAATATTATCCCAGAGATGAAGGCTTCCTTTATCAGGAGCAGGGAGTGTGGAGAATCCACCAAATGGGTGAAAATAAAACACAATTGCTGTCAGAAAAGTGAATCAATACACATATGAGAGTCAGTCATTAGTGCATTGCATCACAGAATTAGATTTTATCTAACATTACCATTGTATTATGGCTATTGTTTTACTACAGAAATGAATTTTGGGGAAGGGAAGGGAAGGGAAGGCAAGGGAAGGGAAGGGAAGGGAAGGGAAGGGAAGGGAAGGAAGAAGCTCCTAGAAAGAATTGCAAGATTGAGTTGTATCATTTACAGAATCTGTCTTGTTGCATTTGGGCTACATTCCAAGATTCATAAAAGTAATCATCTACTCCACCAAGTACCTTCACCTATTATTGATTTTATCACAATGGTTAATGCTTCCTTTAGGGTAGATATCAAATATATCTTTTCTCAATTAGAGAAAAAGATGAAAGCAGTGAGATGCTAGCCTCCCATTAAGTTAGTAGTAAGCTACTTGTGCATGTTAATTATTCTCAGCATGAGGTTCAGGCTGTTTGAAACCAGAGAACTTCTGTCACTTGATCTATAAGAGTAAAAGCAAAAGCAAAACCCTAACTAACCTTACTACCTACACCTGTTCCTTGTTCCATGGTGAGCTGTCTTTGCCCCAATGTCTTCTTATCCAGATTCTACAGATTCTTAAGAGCAAGCATAAAATAAAGAGATGTGTCTTCCATGCTTTAGTGGTATGTCATTTAATAGGAAGTGAAGAATCTCACAAGAACTAGAGTAGCTTCTCACAGAGCAAGGCTTTCTACAAGGATCTGTCTCTAAACTATCATGAAACAGGTACCTAGGTACACTAACAAACTCATCTTGACCAGAACAAACCAAAAACTTGGGGTTGGTTCAATGCCTTGGGGATCTCAAATGTTAAGGAATGTGTGCATTCAGTGAATTTCATCTTTAGACATGTGTATGAGTATTTATGAGGGCCACCAAAAGTATACAAGCACATAGGTCTGGTAGTTTGTACACAGTTGTATACATACACCTGTTTGTGTGTACAAATGTATTTGCAAAGAATCCTTCAAATATAAAGTTTCCCAGTTGATTAATTAGATCAATTAATATTCAAATTAAAACACATCTAATCCCAGGTTTAGAACAGCACCCATGAAAATGTTCATATTGGTAGCCACAGCCTGATTCAGCAGAAAACATTTTCCCCTGGTGAAGCAACTGTAAATGAAGGGAAAAAGTCTTTGTATTCACCTGAGAGAGAGAGACCTTTAGTTTTCTTTATTTAGTATTCTTTATTCAGTTCTCTCTGTCTTTAATATTGAAATTCAAAATTGATTCACTTTTTATTAATATGCAGTCTTGTCCAGAAGAATTATTGGAGTTATAACACCTTGAAAAGCTTCTGCTGGTTGAGAGTTGCTTGCCCTTTTGCTAACTTCTAGCCATGTTCAAACATAAGTGTAATTGTCCTTTCAAAACAGATAAAATGTGTGATGCACTCTTGACCAGGATCTGGCAACAAGTGCGCTTTCCAAAAAAGCAAATATTTCCAAAAGAGGAAAGAATAAAATAAAACTGAAAAGTGAAATTGTTTCTATAGTGACAGCTGCAAACTCACTTTGCAAAATATTAACAAGCAGTTACTAAATGCAACTTTAATTGTATGAAGCCATTTAACTACACTTTGGACATTTGAAGAACAGTCAAGGCTGAACAAGTAAGCTCACCTAGAATCGGGTTGTAATATTTAAATGTGCCTGAGCATTTAGATTCAAAGGTTTTCCCAATTCATCCAGTTGCTGAGGAGAGCATGAAGTGACTTCCTGAAGCAAGGCCCAGCCAGAGCCAAGCAGGCAGGAAGACTGCACTCACCTTTCCTCTCTTAACAAGATAAATTGCGAAAGAAGGCTATTTAATGTTGATCTGGTTGTTACATTTTTCGCTAGGCTTCGAGAAAACAAACATAAGCAACTAGCAATCCAATTAATCACATTAACATACTGCACACCCAACTACAGGCAAGATGTTGAAAAGACACCCGGCCAGAGTGAAGCTCTGTTTTCCTTAAGGGAAGGATGCTCGCTGCAATGTGCTTCACATCACATCGTAACAGTGACCTCTAGTGCTTCCTTTTCGCTTGCGCTTCAGCAACTGGAAGATGAATTACTTAGGCCTCTTCAGGAAACTTCATTTGTGTGTGGGTGTCTATGCTGTTGTTGTCATTTGCTTTGGTTGGTTTGTTGCAGTGTTTGTCAGAGGCTACCACTGCAGGATTCCAAGATTTTGACTAGAAGAAGTTATGCAGATTTTTATTGATTTATGGGATTCCCATGGATCTAATTTAAAACTGAATCTGAAACACAGTGCCGCCCCTGGACTGAAGTTCTCTATTTGCAGAGGGATAGAGGCAGGTCATTAACTGAGCTCCCACAAACGGAAACACAAAATCGCAGTGGCCACAAAGTATGAATGGACATTCAGCTCAAGACATTGTAGGAGTTCATAACGTTCTTCCCACATGCCAGCCCCTTAGTGCAGGGGGATGCTGGGCCACAGTGAATATCTGATTGCTGGCCTTAGTCCCCCAAACCTAAACCTGCTTAGAAAGCAGAGCATAAATTCCTGGACAGGCCTCATAGGCCTTCCTTGAAAACCAATGAGCTTCTCCTTTAAAATCTGAGGAAAAAATAAAAAGTTGTATTTGTGGGGCTTATTTATCATTCACTATGGAGGGCGAAATTCTCCCATTTACACAATCTAAACCAAGTACAACTTTTAAAACTTTTTCTTCCCCTAATAGCAAGTGGATGAAGAGAGTCTGCCCAATTATTTTTGGATGACATTCAAGTTAGAAATAAGGTTCTAACAATCCCGAATCAATTAACTCAGAATCAGCATCTTCAGTCACAAATTTACAAAGTCAGAAATTTAACCACTAAAGACTACTATGTACTCTTGGAGAATGAAACAAGCACCTGCATGCTTTTCCTTCAAGATAAATGCAGACATCGGCCCCCCTTTGTGGGGTGCTCCTGGAGTCATTCTCTAAGCAGAAGGACACAGCTCTCAATACTGAGGTTCGCCACTAGCAGTTGGTCCTGCTCCTGAAGTCTGCAGTACGTTTCAGCTATTAGCCTGCATCATTCCAAAGATGCAGACAGCTACTGGTCTGCCAAATCGCAAACTTCAGAAATCTAAGCTAATGCAGCATTGATGGAAAGTGTGCCTTGTTTCCTGTTAGACATGATTCCCATAAAATTCAGTAATCCCAAAGAAAGGGAGAAATGAAGACATTCCCAGGCTATTCTCTGGTTAAGATGCTAATTTAATGTTTTACTAGAACTTGAGCATTCTCAATGAATATTCAAAGACAAGAGAGTAGCATTCTGCTCATAGACAAAAAAGAAAGATAGCACTTTGCATATTTTGGTCAGACAAAAAAAAAATTCATGAAAAGGAAAGCCAAGTGTAAATCCAGTAGTACTTGCAAGATTTTTAAGCGATGCTTCACTTATAGCAGTATGCTTTGCTGTGATTCCCAGTTGCAAATAATAATCATAAAAACCACAGAATCAAAGTTTTTGCAAGGAGCCCCTTCCCCCTGCAAGTTTTAAATCATTTGCCGTATACTTACAGGAATTGCCAGCTTCCACTTTGCTCCAATTTTGAGTAGATAACAGAAGTAGCATTTTGAGGACAGCTCCGGTGATAGACCTCATGTTCACGTTTATTGAGCTCTCCAAAAGATCTTGAGTAGCTCTCTGGGCGCCGGAGTCCTGCTCTCAGTCCCTCTCCCAGCTCGGACTGGGCGTTCGGTATCTCTAGGTCTCTTTCACCCTGTATCTCTCTCCCTCCTCCCTTACCTCCTTCTCTCCCCTCCCTCTTTACTACTCCTGTCCTCTCTCTCTCACTCCTCTGTCTCTCTCTTTCTCCCTCCCTGGCTCCCTCCCTCTCGCTCTCTCTCTCCGTCTCACGCAGCCCCACTCTTCACCGAAAAGCACCCAGCATCTTTCCTGACAAGCACCCACACTGCCGAGGCCACGCCCACCCCTCGCAGCAGCGGCCCGGGAAATCGGCAGCAGCCTCCCTGCTGCAAACCAAAAGGTGCTCGCGGAGCCCAGCGCTCGGGAGCCGCGAGCTGCGGTGGTGAAAGCCTCGCGGGCCTCCTCCGGGCTCCCTCCCCTCTCCTCTCTTCCCCAGCAATCCTTAACCCCTTTTTCTCTGCCCGCGGCAGAGGTGCGGGAAGAGGCAGGCCGTGGAGGTGGAGGCTTTTGATTTTCCGGAGGTCTCGCGTTTGGCAGGCAGAGCCAGGCGACACTCTGAGCCGTTCCTGATTATCCGGGAGCGCGTCCAGGTAAACTGCGTTATGTTTCAAAACAAAAGCATAAAATACGACCGAAATAACAAAGCGGCATTGGTGAATTGTAGCTAAAACTGTCCTCGGGGAAAATACTTGCTGTTGTTTTTCTCCGTTTCTATAAAACTATCCTCTTGCGCTGCGGTGCCAGAATTTTATTATGGAAATTCCTCACACGGGAACACACATTCCTCCTTGGCAGATATATAAAGTCATCTGAGAAGAGTCTGCGAGAAATTAACATTTCTTATTTTAGTTAGTGCTTCAGGAGTACAGATCCGCAAATGAAATGCTTTGGGTAGATTTATTGTGATGAATGCATCACGCGGAGGATACACAACAGCGTTCTATAGTCATGTTCTTTAAAAGCAATTCCCAGAAGGCCCAAAATGGGAAATGATGGAACACTGAAGACAGGGAACGCCCCCCACACTTACACCCGCACACTCACACCAGCACCAAACAACCAAAGAGGCAACTCCTGTGGTTCCAAGGAAAGAAAAGTTGAGTGCAAAAACTCAATTACTACAGAGAGATTACTCTCCTGATGGCTGATCCGTGGACACTGGTTCTGAAACAGAATATTAACATATTTCAATAAAGAAGACAATATCACCTAATGAGATGCATATCACATGGTGTCAGAGAAAACAAAGGAGCTGTTCAAAACAAATGTCAACCAGGGCCTGGTGGCGCATGTCTATAATCCCAGAATTTGGGAGACTGAGGCAGGAGAATGGCTGTGAGTTCAAGTCCAGCCTGGGCTACAAAGTGAGTTCAAGGTCAGCCTGAACTGCACGGTGAAACCCTATCTCAAAAAGACAATAAATAAATAACTAAATATCAAGATGTTCTACTGCTAACATGCTAGATTTTATAAAGCTGGGAATTCTAGAGTTCTTACTCACCTCTTGGTGATGGGGCATTGGAAGAGACTTAAGCCTTTAGCACCAGCATCTTTAGCAGAGAATGAATGAAGAGGGGGAGAATAGAAGGATCTAGAAAGCTAAGCATATTTGTTTAGTTCTTGCCTTCAAACAAAGCAGGATGTGTTTCTTGGTTTGTTTGTTTTGCTTTTCCTATTTTACAGATGAAACAATTAGAACAGGGAATTTAAATGATTTTGAAGAGGTTGTAGTGTTGGTAAATAAAGCACGTAGACTTGATTTTTCTGACTCCACTTTTACTGGAGTCACCCTAGGACTCTTGCCCTAAGATCACCTCTCTGATTCCTTAATGGTAAGCAGTAAAAACCTAAAGCCCTGGCACAAACAGCAGGGCAGAGGTTGAGGGGGGACCATTGCTTGAGTGTTTACTTTGTATTCTTAAACCCAAATTTCTAATTTTGTTCTTCCATTGTAGTAGGCTAACCAAGAGCAAACCTAAATCACCAACTTATGTTACATTGTTACTGAAGGGGATTACTTTTTATTGAACCCATACTACATGCCACCTGCTATCTAACTAAATTGTTATAGTGATCCTGGGCCAGGGACGTAGCTCAGCGTGCACAGTGCCTGCTTGGTGAGCGCGAGGTGATGAGTTCAATCCTTGGTACCAAAACAAACGAAAATTACAGCAGTCCTTCCAGGAAAGCATCATCGTGCCTTCTGAGGTTGAGCAGTGGGTCCAGAATGCTACTGTTATGTGGCAGAGCAGCCTGAGCGTGGCCTTGTGGTCTGGGAACTCAAAAAGCCTGTCATGAGCGCTCCACGCGACCACAGGCTCCTGAGCTCTCCAGAAATAAAATGTCGTCTTCCTGTGCAAGTATATTAATTGTTCCCATGAAACAAATGAGGGACTATAGTCCTTAGGGATCGATGCATGTGTCAGAAATGAAAAATAATTGAACATGTCATGATGATAATAACTCAGGGCAAAGTGTGAATGACCGTAGCTGCCATAAGATGGGGTTTTCCATCCTGACTGACTATGCTAAGTGCAGCCCGCCACTGGTGAAAAGGCTTGGGCATCTCAAGTCACAGCAAAACCTGATGGCCTCAGGGCAGGGAAGGTGATTTAGCTGACAGAGAAGTGAAATGGTGGAGGGAGACCAGATGTGGTAAACCAGAGAGACCTAGATAGGAATTTCAGCACCCACTGTGGTTTTAAGTAACTCGGTAACACTGGTTATTGGTTTCATTATTCTCAAAAATAAGAGCATAGAGGTCAAAGATGGCTGTCATACTGTGTCCTCATCTCCGAAGCACCTAGCTCTTAGCTACCTCGGATCTCTACATTATAACTGCACATGGCAATAGGTTACGCAGGCAACCCCCGTCAGTGTTTGCGGGCTCCACTACCTACCCCTGGAAGCTCTTGGGAAAGCTGATCGCAGCTTCCTCACCACAGATAAATGCAGTGTCACCCTCATGACCAAGACAGTGGCTGTCAACTGAACTGAACGTCCCTGGGAGCCACCTGCCCCGTGTTGCTGCCGTACTCTTTGTCACCCCCACAGCTCATTCTGCAGGGAACCTGATGAGCAGAGCAGGTGCAGCCAGCAGCACAGGGCCCTCAGGACAGGGAAGGTTGCTCACTAAGACCCCATGACTTGGGTTTCACTTCTCAGCCCCATCAGGACAGTGATGAGTGTCAGCAGAAATAAACAGGAAACTCAGAGAAAGGTGGAGACTTCATTGTGGGTGGTTTTGTATCTCAGATTCAGGCTCCTCAAACAGCTTCTTTCTGAATATGTATTTGTGGCTGTATTTTCCATCAGTGAAGAAAGAACAACCCAGGATGCTTCAATGTGCGTGTGCATTTCATGGGGTCAGACCCTGCCTGGGAGAGTATTGTAAATCAGATGAAGACTTTGGAATTTGTGTAATCAGAATTTCAATTTCTCCTTGGTACAACTTGTCAAAGAACTGTTAACTCACACCACAGTGATGTGTGAGAGATTCTAGACTATAGTCTAATGTACAATCATTTATCTTCTAATGTAGAAGATTCCTGACTTTTAGTTTTCTAAAATAAAAAATGGATTCTAGGCTGTTAGTCTAATATAGAAGGTTCTGGATTACTAATTTTGTCATACAAAAGATTCTAGATTATTGATCTTCTATGGCCACCAGACCAAAGTGGAACTGTGTCACAGTAAAAGACTACAAAGATTAACATACAAGTAATAAGTTACTGTATTTCTTCATTCATTGTATCTTCTGATCCAGCCTTGTAGGTCCTCAAAATCAAATTTACATATTTAGGCATTTTGTTCTTACCTTTGTTTCTTTTTACTGTGGTACAAAAACACATAACATTAAAGTTACAATCTTAATCATTTTTGAAGTATATGATTCATTAGTATTAAATATATTCACATTGCTGTGCAGTATATCTGTAGCATTTTTGATCTTACAAAACTGAAACTCTGTACTCATTGAATACTAACCCTCCCCACATGCACACACACACACACACACACACACACACACACAACCAGCCCTTGGTTAACACTTTTCTAATCTCTTGTTCTAGTATTATGGTTATTTTAAATATGTCATATAAATGAAATGATTCAATATATTTCCTTTTGTAACAGGATTAGTCCACAGCATAATGTCCCTAAATTTCATCTTTATTGCAGTATGTGACAGTATTTCCTTCTTTTTTTAGGTTACAATGATATTCCATCATGTGTACATACCACACTTTATTCATTCACCTACCAGTGAATATTTGGGATACTTCCAACTTCTGGTTATTCTGAATAATGGTATAATAAACATGAGTGTGCAAATATCTCCCAGCAATGTTGCTTTCAATTATTTTACATCTGTACCCAGAAATGCTGGGTCATTCAATTGTGCTTTTAATTTTTTGAGAAATCTCTCAGCACTGGTTTTCACAGCAGACGCATCATGTTACATTTGCATTAACAGTGAAGAACTCTTCCAGTTTCTCTGCATCTTCTCCAAAATTTACCTGTTTCTGGTGATAATGGCAATACTAGTGAGTATAGAGTGGTAGTGTATTGTGATTTTTATTTGCATTTCTCTTATTGTTAGCAGTTTTAGGCATCCTGCATATGCTTGTTTGTAATCTACGTGCCATCTTTAGAAAATTACCTAATATTTTGTCCATTTTAATAAGGTTGTTTTGTATTGTTTTGTTTTTTAGAATTGTTTTGATATTTTTAAATTTGTTTTCCTTTTCTCCATTTCACTTATCTCTACTCTAACCTTTATTATTTTCTTCTTTCCCCTATCTTTTACTTTTAGTCTCCTCTTTCTAGTTTGTTAAGGTGTAAAACTTGATTGTTGATTTGAAATCTTTATTTTGTAGTGTAAGTGTTTACCATTATAAATGTCCTTCTTAGTGCTGCTTTCACTGTAATTCATACCTTTGGTATGCTATCTTTTGTTGTCATTTGTCTTCAGATATTTTTTAAATTCTCTTGTTATTTCTCCTTTAACTCCCTCATTGTTAAAAAATTAGGGTTTTTAAATTTCCACCAATGAGTGGATTTTTTCTATTTTCATTATGCTCTTAGCTCCTAGTCATTTCACTGTCAGAAAATATCTTTATATTATTTCAGACTTCTCCAATTTGTTAAGATTATTTTGTGACCTAAAGTGTGTCCTGTCTTGTTGAATGGAAAGACTGTATATTCTATGGGCGTTGAGTAGATTGCTCTGTGTGTAAATGTTAGGTCTAAACAGTGTTATTCGAGTCCTTTATCATCTTCATTAGCTTCTGTCTGGTGCTTTGTCAATAACTGAAAGTGGGTGGGCACAGTTGCAAACACCTATAATCCCAACTACTTGAGAGGCAGAGGCAAGAGACCACTTGAGCCTACAAAACAAAGGCCAGCTGAGGCATCATAGCAAATCTTTCTCAAAAAAAGGTCACCAAATACTGAAAGTACACTATCGATATCTCTGAATATTATTGTGTCATCTCCTTTTTCTCTTTAGTCGTATTTGGGTCCTCTCCATATCAGTGGGAGTTCTAATACAGGCACATACATATGTATAGGTGTTATGTCTTCCTGGTAAACCGATCCTTTTATCATTATATCTTTCTTTGCCTATGGTGAAATCATTTGTCCTATAATTTTGTATGAAAACCTCTGCTTTCTTTAAGTTTCTGTGCATGGAATGCCTTTTTCTATCCTTTCACTTCTATCCTGTGTGCCTTTGGATCGAAAGTTTAAAAAAAAATTTAGAGTATTTTACAAACAGGATATCATTGGGCTTGCTTTTTATTCATGCAGCTAATCTGTATCTTTAAGTTGAAATCTTTATTTTAAAGTATGTTTACTGATTATTTTCTTGTGGAGTATTTCTATAAGTCATATGGAATTCTTTTACATGGAGAGTTATGTTATTTCCCTTCATTTATTTATTTTTTTCAATAATATAGACTCATTTATTTTATAATTAGCTTATAAGACAAATATTACCAAATTTTGTGTAGTAATAATATATTCTTATTATTTTTTCACTATGAGTTGTCTTTCCTACTCCTTTTCATATCTGGTAATCTTTGATTGGATGAAAGACATTGTGCAAATTTTGCATTACTATTTGTTGTATATTTTTGTGTACTTACAAATTCTGAGTTTTGCTTTAGGGTATAATTAAAGGTACAGTACTGGGCAATGATTTAATCCTTTTGGAACTAACTGTTAATGGTTTTTTCAAGGTGGCTCTAGAATCAACCTTAGTTTGAGGCTAATTATTTTCCATTGCTGAGGCAAGACTTTGCTGAGTGGTCCAGCTAATACTCAGTGAATTATTCCTCTCATCTAGCTGGTAAAAATTAGCACTGCTCCCATCCTTATGAGAGGGACAAACTTCTTCCATATAATAGTTTTCAATATCTGACCCTAGTCTCAGTTTCTTTACACACATGTACTGATTAAGATTCTCCTGAGTATCAAAGAAGAACCCTTCACAGATGTCCAGGTTCTCTCTCTCTCTGTGTAATTCTCTCCTCTCTTGTGTTCTCTCCTGTGAATTATAACTGCCTTCATATTCTCAAACTCATAGATGCATTTTATCAATTGAGAGAATCCCCCAAATTCCAGCTGAGTTTCTCCTCCTACATCATGACCTGGAAACCAAGGCAACCAGCATGATCACCTTGTTTATTTCTTACTTTTCAGGGATCATTGTCCTCTGCCACTTCATGTCTAGTACCTCAAAGCCATTATTTTATATATTATTTCTGTTTATTCTATTTCAGTTGAAAGGCTAAATATGTTCCCTGTTCCTCTGTATTGGTAGAGATATAAAACATGATGATGTCACATGATTCTATTATCCACAAGTGAACAAACTGTTATATGAAGAGTCATCTTTGTATACTACATCTTTGAACATCTGTGAGAGATTGCAAAGCTAGAAAATGAGAAAACAGTATTTTAAAATCTCTTTACTAAAAAATTTACATAAATGTTTGTTTTCAATAGGTTTTGTGTGAATGTTCTCATCTCAAATATCACAAGCCATCAAAACACCAATATCCACTGATAGATTTTTTTCCATTATCATTCTTGATTTAAGGATCTCTTTTGATAGAGGAAAAATGTCTGCCTTTAAATCAAGGTTAACTTTTCATATAAGAACAATATGTACATACATTTAGAGATTTTAGGAACAAGAAAACAAATCTTTGATTTTATTATATTGTTTTAAATATATTTATAAGACAAAAGAATTAACTCTTTAAACGGATGCTTAAAGTTATGCTTAAAATTCAAGTATAATAAATAGGTGAGATTGTTTCATCTGAGCATCATGAATTTTGGCCATTTCTGTAGGGACCGACCATGATTTATGGGAGAGGAAAGATGATCCGATTCAAAAGGCCTGGACAGAAGATGAGCAAAATCAGCATAAAAGATAGAGTGTGGTAAGGGAAGAGGATGATGCGGAAGGAAATAGAGTGTCAAAATGGTTTTGCCTCCTGTACAGTTTTGTCTAGTAAAACCCTATGACTATAGCATTCACAGTTTCACTCCTGTGATACAAAGCTTTTTCCCTGTCGGAGTGCATAGTGTGAGAAAATCGCATGCTTGGGTCTGTGATGTCTTTATAGTGAACTGATTTAAGCATAAGGAACGACAGTTACTATACCAAACAAAGAATTCAGTAGAAAAGCACTTTGAAATTTGTTGTATCTATCCAGCATTTATGTTTAAGAACTTTAGAATGCCTTAGAAAAGTTTTCATGTCTCCGGATAATGAAGCAGAAACAGTTGTGGCCTCGGGCAGGTCCAGGGAAATCAAATCCACCCACCAACTGGATCATCAGATCTACAACACACAGCAAGTTTCATGCCCCGCAGCTGATGTGCCTTGAGGGAGCAATTCTCCAACTTGCAGGTAGAAAACCACTGCTATAGAAGACCAAGGATGGCTGGGGTTAATCTCCTGCAACTAAAATTGGTCATTACTTTGGCAAACACAGTAATAGCCCCATCTTACAGCCACAAGCAAAGGAAGACAGCAGTTACAGGGTTTCTGGGCTTTCTTAAAGAGACCAACTCACTTTCTATGTGCTATCTCAGAGCGATTGGGAAGTCAGTCCATTGTTATAAGGCAGGTGCATGCATGAAATCATTTCATTTTGATCTAGTATTCAATATGGCAGCCATTAGCCATATCAAAAATAGGATCAATTGCTCAATCCCACTATTCCCATTTCAGAAGCTCAATAGCACATATGCCTAATCACTACTGTATTGAATAACACAGATATAGAACATTTCCATCAGAGTATAATATGTGGCGTTAGATGTTTGAAAAGCTGAGCAAAGTGCTTCAGATACATAAGTGTTTTGGTATCTAAGTTTTCCATGAAAAGCATTTAGCAGCAATTTTCCTCCAATTTTAGTGAAATTATATGCATTAAAATTTCAGATTAGAAAGTCTCAATAGAGGAAAACTTTCTCTTTGCTCTTTCGGGATAAAATGTGAACTTGGTTATTCCATCTCCCTCCAGAAAGAATTGCTATAATCAAGAAATTAACCAACCACAAATGCTGGCAGAGCTGTGAGGGGAAAAGAACTCTTTTCTCTCCGCCACTGCTGGGAGTACTGACTGCTTCAGCCACTGTGGAAGTCAGTGTGGAGATTTCCTGAAAAACTAAACTTAGAGATTGCATTTGACCCTGCTATTCTCCTTCTTGGTATCTTCTTGAAATAAATAAAAGCATCACCCCACAGGTGTAAATGCACACCCATGTTTATAGTGGCACAATTGGCAGTAGCTAAATCTTGGCAACAACCCAAATGCCCATAAATCGATGGATAAATGGATAAAGAACATGTGTTTTTTTAAATAAATACTATGAAGTGCTCCTCTACCATAAAGAAGGATAACCTTGGGACATTTCTAGGTAAATGGAGGCACCTTGAATCCATACCCTTAAATGAAATAAATTGGACACACATGTTCGACTATCTCACGTTTCTCTGGTGTGAGAAACTGAAAGTGTAAATAGGGACCAAATTATATACTAGGCATTGTGAAATAAGAATAAAATGTTCAGCTGGGAAGGGGAACTGGAGGGGGAGGGAGAAAAGGAAAAGGAAAAATGAGAATAGCAGGAAAAATGAAAAGAAAGCTTTTGTAAGTACAGGGGAAGAAGGGTGAAATGAGGAGAGGAAAAGGGAACAAAGAAGAATCAAGATCTAGCATTTAAGGCTACAGATTCCATATGATAACTTCTGCCATTATGTATATCTAAAATATACCAACAACATCATTAATTTTTAAAAAAGAGTGAACTCAGTTGACTGAAATAAAACCCTTAGATTACTCACAGCTGACTACTTCTACCAGGGCGGTAAGTAAGTGAAAGGTTATAGGCAGGGTAACTTCCCAAAGGTACACAATGAGTAGTTTTCTAATACAGTAATGTGCCCAATCCTCTGTTCTTTGCAACATAATTACAATAGCCAAGGTATGGAGTCAGCCTAGTATCTGTTAACAAATGAATGGATTAAAAAATGTAGTATGTACATACAGTGGAATACTATTCAGCCTGTAAAAACAAGGAAATTCATTTGTGGCAACATGGATGAACCTGAATTACATGTTAAGATAAATGAGACAGGCACAGAAAGTCAAATGTCACATGGTCTCGCCTATATGGAAAACGGAAAAAAACCAAACTCCTAGAAGCAGAGAGTAGAATGGGGTTAACAGAAGCTGGGGAGATGGAGGTTGGAAAAATGTTGGTCAAAGGCTGCAAAATTTCTGTTAGACGGGAGGAATAAATTTAAGATATCAAATACGTACTCCTGTGACTATAATTAATAATAATGTTTTATATTCTCAAAAATGACTGAAGGTTGATTTTAAGTATTCTCACCACAAAAGTACCCAAGGTAGTGTTTATGGTAATTAACTCCATTTAGCCCTTCTGCATACTTCAGATCATCATGTTGTCCTTACTAAATTTATACTACTTTTATTTTTCAATTTAAATAAATTTAAAGTGCAAATTACTATTCATATTCTGCCTCTAGTTTTAAAATGAAATGTCTTGGATGTAAAAAATAAACACATCCAAGATAAAACAAAATGATAACAAAATAGGGTCTTAAAAACAGAAGAAAAATGACTTTAAATAAGATTTAGGAAATACATTCCATGAAGTGCTGAAGGAAATAAGGCTAACAGTATCAACTTTGAATTTCAGCTCCTTTCAGCCATGGGAAGTCATCAAATCTCTTTCTAAACCTTGGTATTCACATCTCCCTCCTAGACTGGCTGTGAATACTATATGAGAATAATTTATGCTAAGTAATCCATGCATATGTATAGTTTTATATATAGTTATAGTTCAGCCATGGCAATATTAAAGTTATGTCAGATTTAGGTATATGGTTTTATAGTACCTCCTCTTTACTTCCTATAATATAGGGAGAATTTGATAAATGGGTTTCAATACTATAAATATGAAAATAAACAAGAAACTTTCCAAAACTGTCAAGTATACTACTAATTATATTTGGTCTCACTAAATGTTTAGACCTAAACTCATGTTTAAAAATTGTCTTATATTTTAGAACACATGCCATAAGTGTGATATTTTCTATAACAGTGTGGCAGAATGTTAGATCTGGGTCCTCTGAATTCCTATGTCTGTCATATTTTTTAATAATGCGACCCCTGGGTAATTTTTGCACCTAAAAAATTAAATTTTGAAGTCCATCATATTCATGCTCTCTTTGTTGGAAAAACTACTCACAAAATGATGTGAAACATTTTCAGCTTAAATCCTTGCAAAATCCTTTTACTTCACTGAATGCCACGTTAAATTAAGAAAGTCAAAATTTCTTGCATAAGAAGCCCCATTTAAATTGACTTTTAGAAAGTAACATTTGTGACAATGACAAAGATGTGTTCATTCATCAAATATTGTACAAAAAAGATATAAAATAGATTATAAAACTATTTTATTGGCATATTTTAGATTAGCCACTTTTTATTTGTATAAGGAACATAAAAATAACATTGATAATTATGAAAATGTTAGAAGGCTGAATGTGGTGGCACACACGTGTAATCCCAGCACAAGGAAAGCTGAAGCAGGAGGGTCCCTGTGAGTGTGAGGCCAGCTGGGGCTACAGAGTGACTTCAAGACCAGCCTGAACTATATACAGTAAGGCCCTCTCTCAAAAAACAATTACAATTTTTTACTAGTTATTAAATAATCTTGAGACAAGTGTTATGTTTTAGCCCAAGTCTATAGTATAAAAACTGCTCTGAAAATTTAGTAGCTGAATGTAATAATGACTTATTATTTCTGATACTTAACTGGCTAGAAACCCAAGATTGGATCTCTTGCTTAGCTGGTCATTGGATGCCAAATGGAGTGCTAGAGTTCTCTGCTTAAGTACACTGTCTTCTTCACATGGAGGTCTTAGGGCAGAGATCAAAGAGGATGGGGTTTAAAATGCAAGGTTACTTTAGACCTAATCTCCGGAGGTCACATCATGTCACTCCCACCATTTATCAAAGCAAACCCCAAGCCCAACCCAGGCTTCAGAGGGTGGAGAAATAGATGCCACTTCAGTAAGGAAAGAGTGACAGCGTCACATCACAAACACAAGTTTCTTCTGGGATGGGAAGAATTTGTAGCTATGAAACTATCTCATACTGAGTCTTCTTTTTATTTTTGCTTTCTTGTACATAAAAATATTATACAAGCAGAATACAGATGCTGCAACTGTCTGACCTTAATAATATAAATACAAAAGATAAATTTTTAAAATTATTTGTAGTCTTTATCAACTTTTCCAAAATTTTTCTTTGATTTTTTTAATATTAAAATCATTATCTTTTTTAGACTCCAGATAAATTTACATTTAAATATAATTTTGATTACATCATAGTCACAATGGTGAACTAACTTTGGACATGGACTAGGGCTCAGTGGTAGGGTATGTACCTAGCATGTCCAAGGCTCTGGATTCCATTCCAGCACCAAAAAACAAAAAAAGAAAGAGTTAACCAAGAAATGACCTGACCCTCCAGTGAGGGGTCTATGCTAGTGTTAACCAAAAAATGACAAATGAAAAGGACTTGACAATTGTTTTTAATAATTAATGATTTACCTATTAATAAGGGCCCAATTTCAACCAACTCTTTTTAACTTATTCTTCATTGAACGTTACACATTGGTACCAGGTCCCTATATAAATAAACAAAACCACTTTAATAATTTCAAACACAGGATATTTAACACAGAATTATCTTAGATACATATTATTGAAACTCTTTTGCCCTCCTCCTCACTTTCCAGGAAGTTTAAATTTATAATCCCATGAAAATGTTATTGGGAATCCCAGTGTTGTTAATTCCAATCTAGCATTTCCAATGCAATCCACAACAAGAATACAGACATTAAGACACATTTATAGTTACAGGCAGCCAAGGAGACCCAAGTCTGGTCTAGGTAAGGATTTACAGAACAAAGGCCACTACCCAGGTCCTCATCCAGAATTTATTAATTTGTGAAGAAGGGAGTGACTCAAGGATGAGTGACAGTGAGATTGGCAGTTATTACTTGAGTCTGTCAGCTGGGCTTAGTGAGGAGACCAGAGAGCACCTCTGTAATAAGCAGGGAGAAGGTTATACAGAAAGACCAATCCACATACCTCAACTGGGTTAGCACTTAAATGTTCAGGAAGCTGTTGCTTCAGTTTCTGATATGTAAACCTTTGTGCCCTGGGAAGTCATAGCCTCTCATGTTGAAGCTCAAACCCAGTTGTCATTCCTGGAGCTATGTGGCTCTGCTATCCCACTAGGCTCAACCATTTACAGGGAGACACGAGGTGAGGAAACAGGAAACTGTCAGCTGGCTTCCAAGACTACACATCAGTACCTTAGCTGGCCCTATCTACATTGCTTAGAGCCAACTGAAAGGAGAAGGAAATGGCTTAGCCAGCTCTGCTCATATCAGTACATGGAGATGGAACCAGGTTTAGCTAAAAAAGAGGTAATTGTTCTGTATTCAGGGAGAATTGTCCAAGCAGTCTTCCACAACATATTGAAAGGGCCATGAGAGCAGAAGGTAAGATGGTACAAAGCTTGATAGCTGAAGGCAAACAAGACCACCTTTGGTTTGAAGCGCTGTATTTGTTATGTGACCTGGAGCAAACAGCACTGTGCTCCAGGGATCCACAGTCACAGCCAGGCTGCCGGAGCAGATGCCCAGAACAGTACCCACACTGGTCTCTACCACTCTGAGTCCTACCACCCTATCTCCTTGCGGCTACTGCCAGAAAGTGCAGGAAAGAAGTAGCTTCTTCTCTCTTTCTTTCTTCTCCCATGAATGGAACCAAACAAGAACAGAGGTTATAGGAGTCTGCAAAATACATCTATAGATTCCCAGGCTCATAATAGAGCAGAGTCCTGAGGGCCAGAGAGCACCCCCCGGGGAAAGATGGCGAACGATCAGCACGGTCAGTGAAGACAGCACATGCTTTCACGAGGGTCACAGTGGCCGCAGTGGTGAGCAGGTATTCAAGTAACTCTTGAGCAACTTCCACTGTGAGTTCTGTGATAAGACAAAAATGAGGTAGAATCACACTAATCCTAAGAGAGGAAAATAACAAGCTGGGGAATGAGAAGAAGTTAAATATAAACTGGAATTTTGTTTTTAGGAATTTAATAAGCAACTGCTTGGGCAGGACAAGGACTTTCTAGAGAGACAAAGATAACATTTTGTTGTATTTTGCTTTGTTTATAGCCAAATCTAAAATGTAAATTTGAAAGACAGTTCTCCTTGGACTGGATAGCATTTAAATAGCTTATTGTTTATTAATCAGATTAAGATATTTGGGGCAAGAAGTCAGAATTCATTTGAGTTTATTGAAAAGTGGTGTTTCTCTTTGAGTATACCAACAAAGCTTTGTAAATCTTTCCCCATCTAAGGATAAGCAAGCACTAAACAAATTTCCCATGTTACCAAGCCAATTTTATCCTTTTCATACTTTAAATGGTCACTAGTTTATTTCCCTCTCCTCCCTAACTTTTAAGAACATTTACTAGAAGCACCAGGGGGATTGGCTCCATGGGAGTAGCTGGTAAATTCCACCGAGGTTGCACTTTGCAGGAGCATAATAAATTTGTGGTAGCGCTATCTCCCCCGTGAGGAATACACTAGAATATTTGGCATTCGCTTTCTCTTTCTCAAATTGCTTCTAAAAGCATTATTCTGTCCAGAATGACGGAAATCCCTCAGGTCACTGGATCAGAGCTAGAAACCACGGTGGGATTTAGACACCGGAAGAGGTGACCTTGAGCCCAGGGTTGGCTACGAGTGCTGTAACCTTGGGTACTTTACTTGGGTAAAAAAAGAAGATTCAAATAGATGATCTCAAATGCTCCTTTCAGCTGTGATAAGGTAAAATGTTATGAAAAAGCTTTAAAAGATGTTTGAGTCAGAGTGCATGGGAGAATGCATTATAAAGTTGATTTCAGGGGGGTTTTTTTCTATTTAAAATGTCAGTACTTTTCTCTGCCTGTTGAAGTATCTATTTACTTATTGCATTATTTTCGAGTGGAAACTTTAAAATATTGAGGGCTATAAACTGTTATTATGTAAAAATGCATATAGACCTTACATAACTGTGTTGCCAGACATCAGTACCTTCTGTAACTTCAGAATGTGAGTGACAAGCAATCTTGAAGAACTACCTTTTTTTCTCCGCCTGTTCTTTGAGACACATTGATATGTAGGAATATAGAATATAAACCTCACTGATGGACTTCAGGCTTTGAACTTTTGTGTTTGTGTAACATTGGACACATTAATTTCTCTGATTTTTCTTTTCCATCAGGTACATGGAAAGAAATTACTCATAACCTTTGGTTCACAATTTCCTAGCATTGCAAGGTTATACATGACTTTTTAATTTCATTTTTAGTCTACCTTTTAATTTTTTAAAACACACACATGTAAAGAATATTCATCTTCCTTTTATAGGTTGTTTTTGAAGTTATAAAAAATGCCATATTTCATCTAGCCTGAGTCTTCGTATTTTTCACTCAACAAGATGTTAGTAAGAAAAACCCTATGGTGCACTTTTCTCCTTGGCAGTGTAGCTCATTCCTTTTAACTGTCATCTATTGTGTGCATATTTTTTCTAATATATTTGGATAATGAAAATGAAAAGAAGTTTTTAAACTGATCTAAAAATCATCATTTTTTTTAAATTACAAATATGATTTCTATGAGTTGTCTTCTTTATAGCTCATAATGAAAGATACAAATTTTTGGCTAAATGAGTAGCGAGATGGAATTGATAAGTGTGTAAATGTTCCAATTTATAAGCTAATGTGACACTAATTTTGAACATGGATATGTCAATTTAAATTGCTGACAGTAACAAATAATAAATTCCAATTCTCTACAGCTTCTAAAACACTGTGTATCCCCCTCTTCTTGCTTCATACCAGTTCAATAAGTACAGCGTAGTAGGTCTTCCTGCATGGCTCTGGTGAATACTGAATTTAAGTGTTTCTTTTCATGGTTGCTTATTGAATGCACTTCCTTAGTGCTCATTCATATTTTTATTCATAATTTTATAGGAACCACCTCTGCAATATGCTCTTCTGTTGGTGAATTTATTCATGTTACTGTGGCATACTATATTAATAAAGTTAGTATTTAAATAGGTTGTGTTTGTGTAACACACAATGTTACACCCCCTTAATGTTCACCCCCTTTTTCAGAAATGAACTTCCATTGAACTTCCATGTAAACCTTAGAATCATCTTGTCAAGTTTCATGGAAAACCTTGTCAGGTTTTTATTAGAGAATTCTCAAGCCTATATATCAAAGCAGATGAGGCATATTCAGACAGTATGTTTCCATCATCAGCATAGGATATATCTCCATGTATTAAAGTTTTAGTTAAAGTATTTCAGTAAAGTTTTTCAAAATCCATGTACAGAGCTCACAAAACTTTTGTTACTTGTTTCTAGACCCATCATGATTTTAATCGTTAATGTTATGTTTAAAATATACACATAAGCATTTTCATGGATGTGTGTATGGTATGTAGAGAAACTATTCACTTTCATATATGGATCCTATATTCAACTCCATTGCTAATATCTTCCTATAAACCAGCTTTTTCCGTCTGTAAAAATTCCTATAGCACACAGTTGTTATGGATATGAAATGAGCAAAAATGTCTGGCAACACGCAGCATTTTGACAGGCATATACTAAACACCACATCTCATTCCTTCTGAGGCAGACAGAAAATAGAAGAGAGGGCCACAGAGGACAGAGAAGATAGAGGATGAGCTCTAATGCTATCCTGGTTTACAAATACTTCGATTTTTTTCTTATATTTTGGTGAATTTAGTTGCATAATTATTATACTCCACTGAGTTAGTGAAATACAAAGTAGATGGATGTAGGACATTTATTTTAAATGCATGGAAAGCAGAAGATATATTTAAGAACCGCAGTCACAATGCAATAGCATAATCATTGTCAAATGTTACATATAAAAACACGACATAATAATATTATTTAGGTTCGTTTCTTTTTAATGAAAATTCAGTGGCATACCATTTTATACTTTTGAGAACCCCTTCAGCAAAATCTAAATTTTGTGATACATCTTGGCCCCATAATATTCATTTCATCATTTCTTCCTTTCTTTCCTCCTTCTTTCTTTTATGATTCCCCTTCCTCTCTTATCTTTTCCCTCACCTCTTCTTTCCTTCCTTTTACCCCCTGACACATGATAAATTGGACTCCAAGTCCTGAATTAAACTTGAGGGATGATGAATGGATGGTTTTAGACACTGACTTGGAGTATTAACCAGTCGTTCGCCCTGACTCGGGGTTAAAACAGCAGTTCATGTGACGTCACCTTGGATGAGTGTGCTTGCCCTTCACTATCTCAGATGAACAAATGTAACACGGTCAAACTTTCAATATCAGCTTGTGATAGAGACACGTCATATCTTAACACTAAAGAAGGGATTATGAGCTGTTAAATGTTCACACTACTGAAAATATAATGTCTCAAAACACTAATTATGATGTTTGTTTTTAAATCATACATTTAAGAAACTTTTTCCGTGTGTGTGTGTGTGTGTGTGTATGTGTGTGTGTGTGAAAACTATGCTTAATACTCTCTAAACTGTAAAAACCCTACAATAAAGTACTTAAGTGACCACTCGTGAGGACAGCCTTCCTTCATTAAGCTTAGAATGAGTTCTTCTCAAATTATCTACATCTGTGCCTGAAAGGTAACCCTCCACCTCAGCTTAAGTGCACAGTTTCTTACCTCATATTTTATAAAGTTATAGCAAACTGTGCTAATTAAAGGTGAACTCATAAAGAAGCCAACTTACTAACTTCATTTTGCACATATTGACTCTTCAATCATCATTCATGTTCAATACCTATCCTCAAAAAAGAGCTATTTCTGGGAATAAAATAAACATAATTATTGTAAATTAAACCATTCACAAAAAATTTTACTTGTAGTAGTGAAACAACATCAGAGTACATTTGACAAGAAAACTTCAACTGATTGAAAAAATAAATATGAATAGAAGAAATTACCCTTACATCCAAATTTTGTCTTTCCTTCTATTTCTAAATTTTCATTCCCAACCATCAGAGTTGGTGATTTTAACAAATCTATATCCCTATAAAAATCAATAATAGACCACTCTTTCCTGTGCATTAATATCTATTTTGGAAATATCTATTTAGTTTTCATAGCATATAGGCTATTTAAAATTCATTTTTTTCCTTCCACTGCCTTCTCTTGGATTAGTTGAGTGTAAGCAAATAATCGCACTGCATATATCAGAAATAGCCAAAGACTATTCAAGAATGAAAGTTTCATTCAAGAATGAAAGTTGTGACGTGATGGCTTCATCATTTAAAAAATATTTTATATTTTAAAAGCCTACCATGATTCATGCAGTACTTCATGAAGCAAATATGAGCAGAATGAGTTGCTAAATTTGGAAGATACCACTGGTTACAAGAGATGACCTGGTGAACAGAACTTTCAGACATTTCTTTTTTTTTTTTTTTTTCTTTTTTTTTGGTACTGGGGATCGAACTCATGACCTCATGCTTGCAAGGCAGGTGCTTAAGCCACTAAGCTAAATCCCTAGCCTGTGAACAGAACTTTCAAATCTTTGTTGTCACAAATAAAACAAATTACTGAGACCAAGATTCCCATAAAAGCAGAATTAAGCTATTTATTTTATTCCCTACATCAACAATAAAGTGAAAATCTATTTCTGATGATTCTTCTCCATCTTCCTAAGACTACCATAATCTGGTTGTGTGGCTATTTGTGGTAGCCACTAGGAATTGTGTAAACTGCAAATTGAAAGAAAATAGTCTAAGAAAAATCCATGTTGCCTTTCATGTAATTATCTTTATATAAACTCAACAGATGTTTATTATTTCAAGCTTTATTAATTAACAGTATGAATTCTTAAAAGAAGTTCCAATAAAAGTGAGAGTCCCTCATATATAAATTGATAGTTTGTGGATCACATCAGAAGTTTGATTTCCTTGTCATATTAATTTATTAATAAACATATATTAATACTCTGAGAGTCTGTAAAGATGTTTTCAGTCCTAATCTAAGTCAAAATAAACAATCCTTAAAGCTTGATCCAGATCCCAGTTTCTATAGTATAAATAAAAATTTATCTTTGTAAGTATACACGTTCTTGATTTCTTTTGAAGCAAATGATGAGAAATTATCTTAAAAGAAAAAAATATTGATTTCTCTGGGGTAAAAATTAAAATGTGTCGTGATCAATTAAATAGAAAAATTACCTAGGTCATGTGTGAAGTCAAGATTAGCTAAAACCCCCACCATGACTCTCAAGACCCCTGTCATTGCTGGATAGAGTTTTCTAGGAGGAGTTGTGGCCAATAAAAAGTCCACTTCCAAAGTATGGTCCTACATTACTCGCTAAGCATCATGTAGTCTTTCCAGATCCAAAATTCCCAGTGTTAAGTTTAAGAACATAATATTATAACTCTTTATAGATATTAAATCAGGGATATTGTACTTTTTTTAAAGGTGAATAAATCTATATTAAATAGAATCTTTTAAATTATGATTATAATCATTGCACCAAAAAATACTGACTAAAAAAGTGAAATTTCACCAAAAAGTTTATAAAAGCTTTATCCTGCTTCATTCATCTCCTCTATTTATTAACTGTGTGACCAATGTCAAGTCGATTGATGTATTTCTGCTCCTCTTTCTTCATCTTGTAAAAGATGATAAACTTATCTGTTAGAGTTGTTGTGAAAACCAACTAAAATAAAAGTCCTCAGTGCCTGAACTACCATTGGAAGTACAAAAATAATTATTAGTTTTTATTAGTATTTCCATTTTGTTGTTTTTGTTGTTTTGATTACTGTGGCTGCCACTCTTGACCTTTCCCTTGGCATTTACCGACACAATTTTTAAATGATGCATCAACTTGTACATTTTCTACTGGCTTTTGTCTCTTATAGATCCTGATTTTGTGTATCTATACCATTTCCCAGTGTGTCTCAAACTGCACATATGAAGTTCCTAGTTTGTGCTTTTGGTTACATCAAGAATCATCAGTGATTACTTTGTCATTACATCAATTAGATTTTCAGAGATGAGTGACAGGAAAGCTACCAGCAGTGATTTAAGCAAGCAGAAGCTCTATTTTCATCTAACGAGAATTTTGGAGGTAGATGGTTGCTGCTCTTCCCCGCTGTCTGCACTAGTTTGCCTTTTATTCTTACAGTTGTCAAATCGCATTGCCTGATGGCTGACTCTGCTCCAGGCAACAAGACCCCCTTCAAAAGCAGGAAGCAGGGCTGGCCAGGGTGGCCAAACCCTTTCATCTCCTACGGACTGTTCTTGTTAGGAAGAAAAACAACTTTCTAAGAAGTTACCCAGCACAATTTCTCCTGCATCTCATTTACCAATGCGGAATCCTAGGGCGCTCCTAACTCCAAGGCAGGCTGTGGTAGTGAGGATATTACACAAAAGAATGACATCGCCTTAATTGGCTTAGACCAGAAAGTCCCAAACTTTCTCAGTTCACAACTCCACTGGGGTGTCTGTGATTACTTTTGCTGTGCCCCTAGGCAAAAGAAATACCAAACAATCCTTTATAAGTAGCTGAGACCACAGAATGTAACGTAACAACTTAGTAGTGATTTGAGTAGTCTATATAAATGACTTTTAAAAGTCATGTGTAAATATTTACAATTAATAAAGAGAAGTGTGTGTCAGTTGGGTACTGCACAGTTTCCCAAAATTTAAAATCAGATTAGGCAGCAACATCTTTATTTCTGTTCTGATTATTTCCACAGAGTGCTATTTTTTAATCATATCGACCATTGAAATATATGGACACCTTGGAAAAGAAGATGGAACTGATAGTGAAGCCGGAATCAGCCTGAACAAGCTCCAGAGACCAAGTGTCTCATCCCCTGCAGGATCCTAGAGGAACGGGCACTACTGAGTAAGAGTCAGATCAGTGCTTGGTCCCCGCCCACACCACCAAGAGTGTGAGAAATCCCCAAGCACTAAAGTTCTGAGGGTTCCTTAATTAACTATAGTTCCTCAGGCCCCTGCCCCATCCCAACGAAGCTGGAATCCATGCTGCACTCAGAAATCTTTTCTTTTTCTGTGGGAGTTGATGGTTTTCAGCATCCTGTGCTATTGTAGCAATACAATTGGAGAAAGGAGATAAACCAAGAAAACCACTGCAACTTTTACAACTGGAAAACTGGAATTGATTCTAAAAATACTCAATCTTGGCAGGGTGAGGGATGAAAGTGGAGAATCCCAGATTTTATCACATATAAAGCTGTAATATTGCTAGATAATACACAGTCATTCATCATCCATTCCAAAGACTGGGAGACTCTGCATTTTGAACTTGACAAAACTCCCTTGGCTACCCAAATACCTACAATTTCAGCGTGCTCTAGTACACTTCTGATCACCAATCTTCACTGCATTCCTAATGAATGCAGGAATATTGTCTAAAACTGCTACCTCTTATTCCAAAAACCCCACTTGTACCTTCACAGTGACCTGGTCTTTCTATGGGGGTAGAATACAAACATGTACTGCAGGGATACATTTCAGGTGACTGTAGTAGCCTGTAGTATAAAGGTTGAGTTTTATTTTTATTTTTTTGCATTATAAAACATTGTCTTTAAAAATATCTTCTATGCCCAGCACATCTTTTTCTAGAAAACATTTTTGAAGAAAAAGTTGTTTTATTTTGTTCCTATGAAATAAGAATAAGATAGGCTGTGTTTACTGGCTAATACCACACTATATTTTCAGACTTAGTGACAGATGAAATATTAACAAATTCAGAGAGTTCCAATATTATTCTTACTTGGCTCCCTGAAAGACTGTGAAATAGTTATTCTTTTGAAAAGTTTGATGCCAGAAATCTTTACATTTGTAAACATGTAACCAGGTTATCCTATTGAACTTGGATTCAGAGTTGGAGGTTAAGACATCTACTGCACATGAACATTGCAGAAACAAACCATTGTTCACCTCTTACATACACAGGACCTAGGATAAATTCAGAGTTTATAAGAGAATAAAACATGTTAAATGCACCCTTCTCTGAATTCAGTAGGAGGTCACGCCTCAGCTAGCAGGGACAAAGATCATGCAGATGGATCTTTGTGCTTAGTCACCAGCATATTTGGAAAATTAATTTTCCAGTATATTAGCACCTTCAAAAAACTTTGTTAGTATGTAAATGAGACATTGTTTGAGAGTATGAAAGGGCAGGAAAATATGTAGATGGATTTTTTTATTGGAGAAGTCAGAATCCTAATTTTTTTTTTGTACCAGGGATCAAACTCTTGACCTCACTTTTGCCAGGCAGGCACTTGTGCTGCTGAGCTAAATCTCCAGCCTTTGAATCCTAATCTCAGAATTTCTTTTCAAATTATATTTGTTCTCTGAGGATAGCAGTTGCTGTTCTAAAAATAAATGAGGAGAAGTTTCTGGATTGGGTGGCTTTGTGAAAATCATATTTAATTTTTTTAAAATATCTACATGCACACATACACATACAAATGTTTTGCAAATTCCTCCATGAAGAATAATGCTACCATATGTGAGAAATTCCCTAGTACTTTATCAAAATGCTTCAAAATATTGTATATTCTTTTGGTTTCTTAATATGCATATTAACTCTAGATTATTTTATTACTATGTATGTAACACTTTCCATACTGATTCACCTCCTGCTGGAGGTTGTAAATTTTTGGAGGCATAAGCCATTATTTTCCTTAGTAAATAAAACTGCAGCATCTGTACATTACTAAAACTATAGTAGACCCTTAAGAAATATATGCAAATATTTTTCAAAAGAAGAGGTCTTCATTGCAAGCAAAAAACAAAAGCTGATGCTGGTCACCATAAGCAACAAAGAAATATAGATAATGTCAACTCCACAGGATTTTAAAGACTTAGTTTAGAAAATGAACAAAATTCAAGGCAGCCCTGAGGAGACAAGAGTAAGGACCCAAGTGTCACACTTCTATGGCCAGTAGCATCATGTCTGAGAGAAAAACACGCAACCAGCCAAATAGTAGATGCATGTCCACGTGCTAGTTTCCAGAAAGCCAAAGAAGAATGTACATGGCCCTTCTGGTGCTGTATGGGTAGGCAGCCTTCTGCTTTTCCCCAGTGAATGGCCCCAGAGCAGGATGGAGGAAACAGTGAGCAGGCAAATATTAAAAATGTGACTGCCCATTAACCTCACACATACCTTAACCCACATTACATTTCCAATGAAAAGTATTCCTCTGAATGTGATGCATTATATTTTTTCCAAACAAAATTATGCATATCTGTCCTCCAAGAAAGGCAATGTTTCATCAGTCTAGGATTGCGGGACCCTATCGATTGCTCCTGTGGAATCATTATGTTCTATCTGTGTTTTTGTCAGTAGAATGCTATTAAAATGCACAAAATTAGAATTTCTATAAAAGACAGTATCATGTCTTAGGTTTCATCCCACTTCTATAACTGTAGGAAGTTGGATTTCTTAGTTTGTATTTAAAGTATTTCAGTCTTTAAATTCCAAAAGAAAACAATTCAGTATTTGATATAGAAACTATAAATTTCCATTGAATTGATCCTGCTAAAATGTTTTTGGTGAATATTCCATTTATTTACCTTTTGAAAATGAAAAAACAAGAGCTTCCAATTTTCCTTACACTGCTTTTTTGAATACTTGCAACTTCATGGCAAAAGTAAATAAGATTCTTCATAAGTTTGGTTCTAAAAATGTAGCTCATAAAGCAGGCAGGTTGCTCTTGCATTAGTCTTAAATTCTGCTTAGTTTTAATGGAATCCAAGTGAATTAATTTTCAAGAGAATAGACTCCACTTTCTTATTCTTCATTGTACTTTCAGTAGAGTACTATTCTCTGAAGCCATAAATTCCTAGCCTTTCAACATTTAGAAAATGATGAGTTGGATTAGAATGCACTGAAAAAGAAGAACATTTATGAATTCTCTATAAACTCCCTAACATAGAAGATACTCAAATTCAGAACTCCATTGTTACAGTTTTTTGGGGCATAAATAATCAGGCCAAGTAATTATTTAAATAGGAAGAAAATAAGTATTGTTAAATGTTTTAAAATAAAAACTTTTTCAAGAAATCTCATTGTAAAAAAAAAGAATACAAGAGAATTTCATGAAAATTAAACACAGATATTATTTAACATACTTTACTTCACTAAAATCCTTTAGGTTCATCTAGTCTACTTATAATTTGATGTGATAAAAATTAATTTAATAATAGCAATAACATGAATTTCAATTCTGAGCTTTTTAAATTCTTTTTGTAACGTATATTTCAATAGATTTATGACTACAATAGGAACAACAGCAAATCCTACTCACAGGATTATTATGAGGATTAAATAAGATAATGCATGTGACAATATTAACATACATGATTTTAATATTAGTAGCAATGCTCTTATTCCTCTTGCTGCCTTTAAAAATAAATATGCTTTATTTTAAGACTTCCAGCAGCCACAGTGTCTTACTAAAGCATATTTAAAGCTTTTAGATTTTCATACAGTGTATTCAAAAATCTGTGTTAATTCAAGATGACAAAAGTATTTCTAAAGTTATGCCAAACTGAGTAAAATGTTTCTTGTTTGCATCATAACAATCAGAACAACTATTTTATGAGTTTGAACATATGGGGAAATTTTAGCAAATGAAGTTTTTATCTTAAAAGTTAATAGATTCTCCACATGGAGCAATGCATTAGTGAAGCTATTATCTGGGAGAGATTAAAGAATAAAGACACAAATAAATGAAACTTGTGCAAGAGAAACAGGAGAGGGAAGAGAAGGATGAATAGAGAGGGATGTTGGAGACCACTATAAAGCAGCTCTAAGCCGGATTTAAATTTTACTAATTGGCTTTCTATGTTTGTCTGTGAGTCTGTCCTAGGCCTCAGCCCCTTGGCCGGTGATGGGAGCTGATTCATAGTAAGTGAACCTCTATGAATCACTGGCCCTGGCTGAGGCTTGTAGTGGCCTGTGAGGCCAGAGATACCTCAAAGGGCAAGATAAGGCCACAGCTAAGGACACCTTGGCTCCTCCACTAATTAAGTAAATGGGGGACAACAGTTAAAAAAAGTTGACTCCTGCAGTCTCAATGCTACCATAAATGTCATCTTGTAGATAAGATGATTCTCCTAAATTGACATACCACTTGGAGAAGTCTTTAAAGTGATTCCGAAGGTCTTGCTCATTTCCTGTGCTTTTTCGGTTTTCTTACCTTTTGTACTTGGTCCTTGGCCCTAATAAAAGTGTGATAATCCAAAAAAGTTTAAGTCTTAGCTCTCAGAGTCATGAGCTCAACTAAAGGGTTTTGACCCTCCTGGAGCACTAAAAAAATCATACAATTGTCTCTTTTTATTTAACCTCCGCCAAACACACATTTGGGAGATCAGAGATCTAGGGCAGGACCTGATAGAGGAAAAAGGAAAAGGGAAAGAAAAAAGTGAGATTTTATCAAAAAATGGGCATAAGTGACATTCTGGGCAGATGAGAAACAATAACTCAGCAACAACCTTACATGAGGTTCGTCATTGTCGGTCTGATACAATTGTCAGACTTTAATCTGGAACATCAGAACCACAAGGAGGGCTCGTTAAAACACGAGTTTCTGGATTATGATTCGCAGATTGAGTTGGGCCCTGAATTTGAGTTTGTAACAAATTTCAGGCAATATTGATCCTGCAGGTCAAGAGAACTCTTCAAGTACCACTACAGTCTATAGTACAATAGGCCGACATCCTATTACTGAATTCTGCATGGAAAGGAAATCTAAAACAATGTTTTGAGAATAATATAAATATGACTGATAAGATTCAGATTCTCTCCTGTTTCACCCATTGTTATGAAGGGTAAGTTATCAAAGTTTAATTATTGCACACATATAATTATCCTATATCCAGAGGGTCAAATATTATATGTAGCTACCCAACAAACACATTTTTTAAAGAGGAAAAAAATCAATGAAACAGTTTCAAAACAGGTTAGTAGGATGGTTTCAATAATTGCTACACTTTGTATTGTTGTCTTTGTAATAGTTATTCAGAGTATAAGATATAGCCATGATATCTTGTCTGAACAATAGTAGCACAAATCTTTCTTTTCAATGAACCAAGAAAAACTAGTGAGGTAACTGTCTTAATTATCTTGGGTATACATACATTTTTTCTTTTTCCCTTAATTCCTTTCCCTTTTCCCCCATCATAGTTTGTCTTGTCTGTTGAACAGTTCCCTCCCAATTCACAATATGCATTGTACAATTTGGATCTTAGTTACTCATTCAGTTTCTCACACTAAGACAGTAGAATGTTTGCACATATTGGTCTGACTTACTTCACTGATGAGTACTGTTGCTAGTTGCATCCATCTATCTATAAATGTCCCTAGTTTATCCTTCTTTATGGCTGAGTAGTACTCCATTATATTTAAAAACACATGTTTTTTAGCCATTCCTTGGCTGATTGGCATTTGGATTGTTACTGAGATTTAGGTATTGCAAACTGAATACATTTTAAAGCACAAATTAGATACAATAAGAATTTTTTACTATGGCCAATAAATAAAGAATAGAGAATATTTGTTAGCTTGATATAAATTAAAAGAACAATGAAGCACCATTTTTCCTGTTTCAGAAAGCATTTGAGAAAATGTCTTACAGTTTTGTACACCCTATGGGTAGAACTCTAACGTGATGCCAACTAGAAAGGTAACTCCCAGACTTATCTAGATAAAGTCACAATTTATTGTGTTTTCTAATGTTAAAATAAAATTACCCATATTATATAAATATAATAATGAAAACATATTAGAATATTTAAAAAACTAGTCTTTAGCAGAATTTATAAGTGTGATATATAATTAGAATTAAGATATTGTCTTTTGTGAGTACAAAAACATTTTCTGTGCTTAAAGTTGGTCACATGTAAACAATGGATTTAATAAATTAATGGTGGACAGAGCCATGCAGCAGGTTAACACAAAGAAAGGGGCTTCAGTTTTTGAGTAAAGTGATCATAGTGCCACTTATTTAGGCTGTGGGACTCATATGTAATCACTGGACCCCTTCTCCTGACAGAAGCATCCATTAGCTAATTAACTGCTCCACAGATGTCTCCAAGGACTGTGGCCACACAAGATAATACCATTGCTTCTATACTGATGTTGCTGTTTTTTCATATTTTCATGAAATGGTATACTGAGGAAACTCTGCCCAATTGAAGCATATATATTAACAAGATACTCCAAAAGGAAGATTTGTGGTCAATCTCTTTATTTCCTTAAACCAACATCCTTCAGCTGCAGGAG